>JAOYSI010004603.1:3046-14171 GCA_025775065.1 Hiodon alosoides
CTGCTGTCGCGTATCAGACTGCTGTCACATTTCAGAGGAGTTGTGTCAGGCTGCTGTTGCATTTCAAACTGCTGTCGTGTGTCAGACTCCTGTCGTGTGTCAGAGGAGTCGTGTCAGACTTCTGTCGTGTGTCAGACTCCTGTCGTGTGTCAGAGGAATCGTGTCAGACTTCTGTCATGTGTCAGACTCCTGTCGCGTGTCAGACTGCTGTTGCGTGTAAGACAGCTGTCGCATCAGGACCTTCGGATTTCAGCACTGAAGTCAAATAGCCGGCCTCCATCCAGCAGCAAAGCTGACATCACCAGATGCTTATCTGAAGCTTATCTGAAGTTTACGCAATGAGGATGAGCTGGTGGTGGTGAGGAGATGTTTACCATGATGTTTCTTATGACGTTGTTCCATTTTCTCAGTTTCCAGCTTTTTGCATGTCCGAATCAGAGCTGTGGGAGGGAGGGGTCCAGCTGTTCACCCACTGTTTAAATGCACACTTTCTGGGTGACTATGTTGGGGAGAGTTGCTCTGTTTTAGAATACATATGTAAATGTCTATGGTGTACTGAGCATTTTTCGTGGTTGTTAAATATTTGGCCACAAATAAATGATTCTATTTGTATGTGTGTGTGTGTGTGAGTGAGTGAGTGAGTGTGTGTCACCAGACAGCCAGACAAGGGTTTATATGACTACATCTCCAGGAGATAAAGGAATGTTAGAACATCTTCGTTCTATCCAAATGGACCCTGAAACAAGACTTGGCCCACCAGTGCTAGCACCGGCACTGCAGCGTCTCAGACCTTGATTGGCGACAAGAGTGATAAGAAACAAAAAAAACTGAGAAATACTCTTCCAGTCAGTGAGGTATCACACACACACACACACACACACAAACCTGTGTGAACTCATTTTGACTCGCACAGAAGACAGGGTGTCAACGTCAAGTTTGTAAACGCCGTTTCCTGACAGTGGGTCACGTCACATTCCCACCGTGCCCCAGGCCCCTTCAGCGTCCCAACCCTGACAAACACAATGTGAAATGGGAACACTCTCCGCGCCCCGAGCCAAGTGGTGGAAGTGTGACGAAAACCCATAACGATGGTTTTTGACAGAGAGCAGGCCCCCGGTCACACTCCCCGTTTCCATCCCAAAGACCTCCACAGCTGCTGCCTGCGAGGGACACTAAGTCAGGGTTGTGTTCTGGCACGGCCTCATCCATCAACTTTCCGGAATCCTCTGTGCGGGCAAGGAGCGAATCGAACACATGTAGACTGCAACCTAGCTCAACCTCACTGTTTCCCCTCCGCAAGGCCTGTCTTCATAGTGACGCACTTTCCAAAATAATAGGTTTTTTTTTTTTTTTAAAGCGGAGAAGCTGTGGTATTACATGTCTCTGCTTCCCTGGAAAAATGTCGGATTTGCTATTCACAATCAATACAGCGTTCTGCGTATATGTTAAAAGCTCACGAGTAACAGCAAAAGTCTAGCCCTGGCTCTTTCCCTCTTTGGACCCCTGAGCGGTCGCTCAGTCACCGGGACCCATGCCTTTCAGGATGTGCCCATTGTTTGAGCGAAGCCCAGACAGGTAGTGATAAGAATGGGCAATTTGGACTGTGAGAAAAGCAACCGTTTTTCCTGTACAAAGCGTTCCCTACACAGTACTACAGATCGCGAAGGAACTGGGGGGGCAGAGTGCTAACGGCAGTCTTCGCTGCTTCTCCAAAACGATCAATGGGAGAATATAGGAAGAATAGAACCACGTCCACACGGGTCGCAGCAAAGCGCCAATGTAAAAGTCTACGCTGAAATAACTGATTTCTACTGAAATAACTGCTTATCAACCCCAGCACACATGTACATATATGGTACACAAGCACGGCCTCTTCACATTATATCTTTGGTTACCAGCAATAAACAATCAGACCCCCCCCCCCCTCCCCCACACAACCCAATGCTTAGGGGAATTTAATGCGGAAATGGAAACTGAAGTCTCCTTGGATCAGCGCACTCATTTGATGCTTCAAAAGCGCTCGGTTTACCTGTGACCCCTCTGTTCTCTCGGTGAGACCAACCCCTCTCCTCTCCACACTCGGAAACTCTACCCTCCTCACGGGCCGCTGTGTACCGCGCATCCCAGTAAACGTGACCTCCCTCAAAAGCAATTGTTCTAGTCAAGGAACAGAATGTGGTTGTTCACATTTTAGGCAACTGGAGACAACTGTCTCAACAGGACGATATGACCCAGACCCTTGTTTCTGCCCATAAAGAATCCTGTTCCCTTGATAAAAATGCCATTGGAGTTCATAATTACAGCGGCGTATCAAAGAGGTTCTGTGTTACCAGTGAAGTACAATTATAGGGGCCAGCCATAACGAGGTTGTTCTGGACTGGCTGTATGCATCACCAGTCCCACCATGTATTTCGGTAGAGCCCAAGTCACAGCTTTCTAAAAGAGGGGCTACAGCCAGGGTTCTCACGTCTCAACTTTTTGAAGCGGGACTGTATTTTCAACATTTCACCCTGATCACCCGCATGTGGCCTGTTCAGAGTCACACAAAGGAAAACGGCCATGTCAAATAAACTTCAGGGAGGGCCAAAGGAGCCACCTCCCCCCGTCTTCTGCGCTCAACAGAAAAACACACACACAGCACTCAGAAAGAAAACTTTCTTTCAGGGTTTTTCTCTCAATGCCCCTTTTACCAACAACCCCTGAGTCATCAACATGAGAATGTAACAATGCGCGGCCATTTGAAATGAGATCCTGTGTTTGTTTAACTTTTCTCCAAAATGTGGACGGCAAAGCACATGAAACCGGACTTTGAAGTACAATGGCCAAAGTGTCTCCATTTACGAACAACAAATTATAATCTGTTATAACTTGGAAACAACAGGTCAGATCATTTGTAATGCAACAAACTATTTCAAGTAAACAATTACGAGGTGAGTTGGAACAGACACCTGCAGATGGTATGGTCCTTAGGGCCAGGTACCCCTTATATTAATTAATCATTAAGATTTTTAATGGTTCTTCTTGAATTAACAGAGATGAGCTGAGTAGAAATTCTGAGGGTGTAAACTATTGGTGAGAGCTAAGATGGTGTTTTATTATTTTTAAGAAGCGTTTTTTAATGTTAATTGTTGCTTACATTTTTGTTTTATTAATGTTCTTACAGAAGCTGTTTCCCTTGAGGATAAGTGACATTTTTCCATAATGTAAAAACAAAATAGAAAACATTTCTTCCCAACTTCCCCCTTTTCTTCCCCAATTTCACATGCCAGTCTCTGCTGATTCTGTTTTCTGTTTAAAAAATAACAGCAGGCACTGGTTATCAAAAAATATTTTTAGACAATCACCTCACAAAGATTAGAAAATTCAGACAATAGCTCAATATTGTTAAAGTGGAATGTTAATCTTCCTGAGGGTATGGTTTAAATGGGTCATTGTCAGGCCATTTATATAGCGCATTTTTATGGTTTAAGATATTTGTCAAGGGGAAACCCCAAAAATAAAGTAAAATATAACAAATCAAAGACTCGTGGGATCAGAATGATATGCTATTAAACCTGTTAACATATACAATATCCTTAATTTGACGTTATTTACAAGAGAGCAAATTAAGTTAAAGAACTATAGTTCCTAAGAACTAAGGTTCAAATCCCCGAAATAAAGCATCTAGCTCAAAGAACCAGTCGTCATGGCAAGCTTTAGAATTCTGAAAGAGATACAATCATGTAATGAAATCTCACCAATTATGAGATGGATGTGAATAATTTTTCATTTTGTTATTTGTGTGAACAAAATTACAATGGCAAATGTGTTCGGGTAATAACCTGAAATCCGTGCAGTTACGTTTTCCATGTAAATAATAACAGGGCTGGAATGAATCCTGTCATGAAATGAGGAGAAATAATTTGAAGGATTTTCTTTATAGGATTATTTTATTTTACTGTATTTATTTAAAAAAAATCTATGGGTTTCGATCATTTACAAGCATCATTAATTGCCTGAAGGTTGTCGCCGAATCTTCATATAAGCACATAATAATAACTTGTCGTTTCCACAGTACTCCGGAAGTGTCGAAAAGAAATCTGACGCGTTGCATTACGGGAGGAAGGAGACGGTCGCCATCTTGCTTGAACGAAATAAGTTATAGGATCGTAATAATAGTATCGTTTGCTAGGATATCGGCGTAACCAATATATGTTTAGCTGTGTATGCTTAACGTATATATTCGGAAGTAAGGGAAACTATTGGTAAACATAACCCCGTCCCATAAAAGGTTCAAGATCAGGGATTGAGTATTAAGAGTGTACGGTTTGAAGAGGTGGTCATGGGTCGTTCCCGTAGCCGCAGCTCTTCTCGCTCCAAGCATTCTAAAAGTACCAAGCACAGCAAGAAACGGAGTCGCTCTCGGTCACGATCAAGAGACAAGGAAAGGCCCAAAAAGCGGTCCAAGTCCCGAGAGGCAAAGAGGAACCGGCGGCGAGAGTCGCGATCTCACTCTCGCTCTAATACAGTAGCGTCCCGGCGAGAAAGGGAAAGGGAAAGGGACCGGGAGAGAGCCGCTTCGCCCCCTGAAAGGATAGATATATTCGGGCGTACTTTAAGTAAGAGAAGCGCCTTGGACGAAAAACAAAAAAAAGAAGAAGAGGAGAAGAAAGCCGAAATTGAAAGACAGAGGAAGATGTAAGTTTACACGAACCGTTTTATATTGCTGTATAAAAACATTGCTATTACTAACCGTTAGCTCTAGCAAGAAACAAGGCCCATTCACCAGTGCTGATTCCGACAGAGAGGGCGGCTAGTTAACTAGCTAAAATGTATACATAGGAAACGGATTTAAAAAATAAGTGTAAACGGTGATTTTCTCTAGGGTGATGCGTGTGAGGTTTTTGGACTAAGGGCGCTGTGGGTCAGCGATGTAGTTTGGTATCTAGCAAAGGTAGGAGGAGCAAACCAACAACACAGGGACGTATCCGGGAATAGTCGAATGAAACTGTTTAGCCGTTGATTTAAGTTAATGTGGGCCTATGGAGATTAACAAAACTCTCCTTGTCATGCTTGCAATAATTATATTCCACATAATAATCTATGATTAATTGACAATATGAGTCAGCTAGCTCCCTGATAAAAAAACCTCAACAACAAATTATTGCGAAGAGTGATCGTATGGAAACTTTTTTTTTGTTTTATTAAAATGGCCAGTGAGGACAATTAAAACTTCTCATAAAATGAACGTAGCGTAGAATATGCAGTGTGTACTCTTTTCGATCAAATTAAAGTTACTGGATAAAACATAGGCCAGCAAGTCCCCTATTGCAATTTTAGCGTTGGTAAAATTTGATACCTCTGTCATTAAACTCTGGCGATGTGCTTACAATGCTGGTTTTTACCTCATAGGTGGCTTTTAGAAAGTCATGTCCTTGGACATGGAAAGAACCTGTCAGTTTTGCTCATTCTTTTGCCCTCAGATCTGTGAGATGTGTGAGCACTGCCAATGTTGCGTAGTGACTCCTTAGACCAGTTTGTAGAGTTTTTGGTAGTGCCTAAGAGTTTGACCGAGTTGGGAAAAACATCCCTTTTTAAATATAGTTCCTCAAGCAACTGTGCTAAAACCAAAATCATTTGCGGAAAGCAATACATATACTCTTTTGACATACTTTGCCAGGCTCTATTGAGCAACTGCGGAGAAAAGCTCAAGCTGAAAAAAGACGGGCATAATTTGTAATGAGAAATTGTGGTTTTAAACCGGACCTGAGACGGCAAGCCAGAGTTTAATTGTATGTTGCTCAAGAGACTTCCTAGATTCTCTCCTTCCTGCTCCTGGCTCCAAGTGTCAGTTACTCACACCACTGGCGTGTATCTGGCTGACGCAGGTTTAATATGCCTCTGGGCTAGCCATCATTGTAAGACGTGCCGGAGCCACGTTTTGAGTGAACCCCCCCAGCATTAATGCTATTTACTTTGTAATTAGCTTAGAAACAAACTATGTCCATGCAAAATATAATCTGCGTTTGTCACTGTACCCGCTGTAGGCATCGAATGCTGATTGGGCCACCTGCGTAGTGTAGTGGTTAAAATGTTGTACTTACCATAACCATAGGCTTAGATGCTTGAATGCAGCACTGTTGTACCTGTGAGCAAGACACATGACCTGAATTGCTTCAGTAAATGCCCAGCTGTATAAATGGGTAAAGTTTACAATTTTAAGTTTAGAATCAAGCACCCGGCCCTCACACTCACCACCCCATTCATCGCTCCTCCACATCTCCCGGCGCCGAACCTCACACTGCATCCGCCCCCACTGAAGAGCGGGAAGACGTGTGGGACTAAGTAAGAACTGAACTAAATCTTAATCCCAAACTGTCTCCTTTCGTGTGCACAGAAAAGTGAGCGTGTTTTCTGGGGTGCAGCTCCATCCCCATGTGTGCCAAGTCCTGCACCTTCTCTGTGTACACTGCAGAGCAGGTGGTGGGTTACTTAAGTGCCCGAGACCTTAGATTCTGGGATGATTCTGGAATAATAAAAATGGTTATGGGCAAAAGATTCACATGGACAGGTCTTTGGTTAATGAGCTGGAATCTAATCCATGCCTGGTTTATTTACTTATTAAACCTCACCTTAGTTTCTGCGTTTGAGTCTGCTGTTTCCACTAATGCACGTTGCCTGGCGGTGAAACATTCCATCTTCTCACGCCAATGCCTTCAATGGTGCCTTCAATGGCACCTCCCTCCTTCCCTCCCTTCCTCGCAGCCGCCAGCAGGAGATCGAGGAGAAGCTGATCGAGGAGGAGACGGCGCGGCGGGTGGAGGAGCTGGTGGCCAAGCGCGTGGAGGAGGAGCTGGAGAAGCGCAAGGACGAGATCGAGCGGGAGGTGCTGCGGCGGGTGGAGGAGGCCAAGCGCATCATGGAGCGGCAGCTGCTGGAGGAGCTGGAGCGGCAGCGGCAGGCCGAGCTGGCCGCCCAGAAGGCCAGAGAGGTAACGCTCGGTCGTTGGGAACGCAGCCAACCCCCCCCTCGGCCCCGGTCCCCGTCCCCTGGGGAGCGCCATGGCAAAACTTTCAGGGGAGCGTAGGCGGGAGATCAGTTGGTTCCACCGGAACACAAGGGCGAGGGGGGTCGTATTTGTGGTGCTTGTCTTCGGTCCGCGTTGAGGTCACTCGCTGCTGGACTTTATCCGTTGGTGTTATTCGTGCATCTGCACCACTGCGGGGTAACTCAAGTGAAACTTTTGCCATGGCCGAAACTTTTGGCACCATCTGTCAATTTCCTCCCTCTCCCCAAACCCTCTTTCCTGTTTTTGTTTAAACTTCAGTTTTGTAATGGTTCATTGCTGGCCCTAATGCATTGCATTTTCAAATTAAAATGACATTTTTTCGTATCATTTCTGTTGGTCCGTTATTATTAGAGATCGTTCCATCTTTGGCTTGACATTTCCTTACGGTTCAGTTGACCACTAAAACGCCTCGCTCACGCCACCAACACCGTGAACTCTGCTGGCGGTTGAAATTTTGTACAAAATCCTTTTCATTTCCAGATAGAATAGCGTGTCCTCATAATGTCTCAGTTACTGTTGAACTGTTTTTATCTGACACTGGCGCAGGGCTGTTAAAAATCACCTTAACGTGACTCATTTCTGTGTCCTGGCTGACCATACAAAGGCCACACATTGGTGTTCCCTTTGCACTTGACAAATTGTTTTTTAGTTTGCACATCCTCAGAAAAGTTTACAAAAAATTCTCTCCCCCTGTGCTTTTTGCGTGTTTTATTTTAGGGGGTAAAATTTCACGTCTTTCTTTTTGTATAACCAAGCTACTTTATACATCTCAGTGATTTGCTGGTCCACATTCTTATTTTAGTGGCTTCAATGATATCCAGATATACCTAGGTATCCCCATAGCAACGCGCTGCCACACACTGACCCCATAGTGCTTTTCACACTTAAATTGGACTTGGCAGTGGAGGTCACTAGGAACTATTGCACAGCTCTGCCTAAGCTTAATTAAAATAGTTTATTCTGAAATAATTATGTTCTTATGAGACACTTGAAGAAATGCCTAGCAACCCTCATTCACGGGAGGGACTGGTCAGTAGCTCGTTACTAATTGGGTGAGAAATTCCCCCAGTCGCCCCCTGCCCCGCCCACCCCTCTGTTTCTCTCCTCTTCAGTGGATCCAATAACCACTGGCAGGTGCCTCTCATCCTAAATCTACAGTGAGAATTTTTTTTTGTAAATTCCTAGGGAACTAATCATTTGAAACCCAGCTGCTAATCAGTTTTAAACATATTTTAAATCTATTTTTACAAATGTATACTAATTTTATAGCCTTCCTCCCAGTGTCCCCACCAAATAGGAATTTGAACGTTTTTTTGTTGTTTCTCCTAGAGACATGGGGAGCATCCCCCCTGACACTTATTGTATGACCAACACTTTCTGCTTTTATTGTGATTACGTTTTTTTTGGGAGGGGAGGGGAAATAACTAACAAGTTCACATGTAATTTTATATATATTTTTTTACCTCATGACTGGTTTAAATTTGAAAAGGCTTCTGTTCCTGCTTAATGGCGTCGCGGCCCTGAGCTTGACCGGTGCACGTGTGTGTGTGTCAAAGAGACGTTTTAAAACTGAAACGGCGAAGGCCTGTCTGCAGACTTGCAGTGGCGACGCACCTGCTAACGGTACAGATCAGTTGTAAAGAGGAAGCCGGTGCGCTCGGAGGGCCCCGGAAGCACTTCTCTGTCTCTCTGCAGGACACACTGGACAAGACAGTAAATATTCACCTTTTAATGCTGATGGTTAAAGGCGTTGTAGGTTCACAGGCAAGGAAGTGCGTAGGTATACGTGCATTGGTGAGCCAAAACTATTTAATCCTTTTTTCTTTTCTCTTTTTTATAATGCTGTTTGAGGATTTCATTAAAACAATGAAAAATTTAATTTTAGAATGTAATTTGATAGTCTTCTATGTATTTTTGTTAAAATGTGTGAATATACTTGATTTAGTGTGCGTGTGTGTATGTGTGTATATATATATATATATATATAACTGTCTGTTAATCCAGTATTCTGATATGTAAAATGTGCAGGGAGAGGGTAGATGTGATTGTGTGGGAGGGCTGTTGTTGCCATTAGAGGGGGGGAAAACATTTTCAGGTTTTTTCCATTCTGTCCCTCGTTTCTTTTTGCTTTGAATGTTTAGTTGTGCGAGTGCGTGTTTGAGAATGTTAGCCAACACCGTGCTCCGTTAGTTCCACAGTAGGGTCGCTCGTAGGGCTTCCCTCCGTGGCGGTAGAGAGGGGTGACGGACGCGTTGTGGGAAAGATGTCAGCCCGCAGGAGCCCCTGCATGGTTTAACACAACGTCGTGTCGCCCATCTAGGAGGAAGAGAAATCCAAACGGGAGGAACTGGAGAAAATATTAGAGGATAATAACCGTAAGATTGCTGAAGCACAGGCCAGACTGGTACGTTTGTTTTTCTCCGCTTCTGTTCAACCTTACACAGACGACCTAACTTGCCCCACGAATGGGAAATGAGAGATGATGGGAATTTTGGTTTTAGGTTTTAAAAAAACGAACAAACAATTCGGTAACATCAGGAAAATATATTATCTAAATGATAAAGTGAAAATGTGCTGGGAAATCACTGAATGCCATCAGTAGATCTCTAATGTAAAATGTGTTATTTGCCATCTACCCTCGTCAGATCAGCTGCAGTTGAGGGAAAAGTACAACGGCCTGGATTGCCGTTACGTAGCCAAAATATTCGGCTTGGGGAATTAATGTTACGTGTGTTTATTCTTTTTAAACGTATAATGGGCTGCAAGCATACAGAGTATATTTTTGTTTCTATAGTTCTTTAATATTCTCTGGATAGTAATTCTAAATCCAGTTTAATTATAACTATTACAATATCATGTTTTCTAAACAATTTTCTAACAATCTTTTTCGACCTTTCGTAGTGAATTTGGTAGATGTATTATAAGTCTGTATGAAAATGTTTTTTTATGTAATCAACATTGCACAAGAGAAAATTTTAAGCACTGTTGTAGATTGTAGAGAACGTTTTGGATAACTCTGGAGTGTGTCCACTTAGGGAAATTGTTTTTACTGACCGTTTATTTTCCCCTCATTCGTTTATTTTGACTTGTGCAGTTCCATCTGATGCAGCATGGTATAGAAACTGCGTTCTGTTTATTTTTAGTTTTAAATATAAGCAGTACTTATTCACTTAGAATCTGGGTACCTTCTTGATATTATACAAATATTATTGTTTTCATAACAAATTGGCTGGTGTTTACTAAGGAATATCAGCCCCGAATGGAGTGCACCCAGCGAAAAAACCAAAAAAAACAAACGGTCAACTGTGCGATCTGTATGGGGATCGCCGAGGTTTAGCTGTGACCTGGTATAAACAGACATAAATGTTTAGGGAGTGTTAACGTCAGTTGTTTCCGTTGTGTATTTCCAGGCCGAGGAGCAGTTGAAAATTGTTGAGGAGCAGAGAAAGATCCATGAAGAGCGGATGAAATTAGAACAGGAGAGACAGCGACAGCAGAAGGAGGAACAGAAAATGATCCTGGGGAAAGGGAAGTCCAGGCCCAAACTCTCCTTCTCTTTGAAAGCCACCGAGTAAAAAAACAAAACAAACAACCTACAAACATGGACAACATACTCCCTCAGTGTTTGGTAGCTTCATGTTGAAGTGTTCCCCTGGAAAAAAAAAGAAAAAAAAAAAGTCTTCTGCTTCTTATTATTGCTCTTCAGGGCTGTGCTGCACAATCTTTCTTAACTGGAGGAAGCTTGTGATTTAAAACGTCCACCGTCTAATGCGATGAGTATGTTTCAATTTTGTTTTTAAATTGTTCCATAGGAAGCTCTCTCTAACCTGTCGATGCGCCCTCCTATGTGATTCACAAGCGGTTAAGTTGACACGTAGTGGTTGACGAGAACATAAAAATGGCGCATTCGGCCACCTGAATGCCACGTTGGGGATTAACTTGGGTTCTCTGTGGTGAAGGTGTCGCTGGAGTACGGGACGGGGCGGGGGGGGGGGGGGGGGGGTAGGTGTGCAAGCGAAACGGGGCATTTTAAGGACATTTGGTTTTGGACCCTGGGGACAGACACCCCATTGCGTG
>JAOYSI010004604.1:1804-14170 GCA_025775065.1 Hiodon alosoides
GGCACGCTGTAGTGTCACCCGGCTCTGCAGTGCTGTAGTGTCACCCGGCTCTGCAGTGCTGTAGTGTTATGACTGAGACACGCTGTAGTGTCACCCGGCTCTGCAGTGCTGTAGTGTTATGACTGAGGCACGCTGTAGTGTTATGACTGAGGCACGCTGTAGTGTCACCCGGCTCTGCAGTGCTGTAGTGTCACCCGGCTCTGCAGTGCTGTAGTGTTATGACTGAGACACGCTGTAGTGTCACCCGGCTCTGCAGTGCTGTAGTGTTATGACTGAGGCCAGATGTGCATGGTTGTTCTGCCACCTGGACTCTGGTAATCGGTGAACCGTGTTGATTGAGAGAAAAAGGTTTATGTGTTGACCTGCTTAGGCAGCTGTGACTAATTAATGATAGATTACCCAGTCGATCTGCAGTGCCAGATGTGCTTCTTAAGTGAACTGAAAGACCGCTGTTGTTACCAAAGTCTCATTCAATTGTAAAAGTAAACCACAGTAAGAGTTTTAATTTACCCTGTGAATATGTCACTCACTAAAGTCAAGATTGTGAACAAACCTGCTGCAAATCAGACAAGATTAGCCCTCTTTTATTACATTTATTTAGTTATCAGGAATTCGACTTAGCCGGAGTTTTCAAGATTCACAGTAAATATGCTCTACTGACAGATCGCATTATGAATGGGTTAAATGTCACAATAATGTTAGGTTAAATTGCTGGGGCACAACCCTTTTCCCTGAAAATCTGTAGTGAAATAAAAGTGAAAGAAGTTCTTGCCGTTTAAGCGTACTGTTACTCAGTGTGTGTTCAAACAGAGTAAAAATGAACAGAGGCAGCCTGCTTAGCTAAAATGCTATGCCATGTTATATCAGGTATGCCATGAAAAAGTAGTTGAATCTCTCATTGTTCTTCACTTTAATTATATTCATGTCTTTATCAGTCCAACACTTTAGATTGTGTGTTCATGAAACTGGGGCAGAATATTTAAATCAGGTTACAGCAGGCCAAAAACAATGGGCGAGTCCATTTTTTCTTCCCAATTTAGGAGAGTAAATGAGTTTCTGGCCTGTTGTAACCTTGGTGATGCACAGAAAAGAACAAAACAAAAACGTGCAGATTCTAGTAAGAAGGCAGACACCAGCTTCCAGATTCCGGAGAACCGGCGCTATTTAAAAAGTCGTTCTTTGCACAGTGAACCACACTCATGGAACCTGAAAGTGAAGAATTCCCCACCTATCATTGTCTCTGAATCATGTTTCCCATGTCAGATAATACTGAAAATTACAGAGCTGTGTGTATAGGGCAGTGTTTATCAAATATTTTCCATGTTTTTGTCTTTGCAATAACTGAAAAGCACTGCCCCTGTTTTTGTGCTGGAAACAGGCTCAGTGGGATGAAACAAGGCTTGAGAATTGTTCCCTTGGATCACAATCACAACAACAACGTGCTCTGTCTCCTACAGTCACGCATTCAGGCCAAATATCAAGATGTGTCTGCATTCATAACCATCAGCCGTTCTACCAATAACAGGTTACAGTAACCCTTTAGAAATGATTTGCTGCCCTATTTGTCGGAATTTTCTGATTTTCGGAATTCTTGCATATTTTCTGCACAATGTTATCTGCTCTTTAACCAAAACCGATTATTAGATATGGGTTTGAACAATCACCACAAGATTTTAATGCTTTTTTCACTTACTTATTAAATAATGTTACGCAGCAGCCTTTTCTCCAATGTAAAAAAGCTCTCTTAGACTGACTTAGTTACACCACCATGATCAGCCGTAGCTATAACCAAATGCTTAATAGTTATTGATAAGTCTCTCACCGGATCCTAGAAGAATTTGGGCATGGGTTTGGGTTTTTTCAGCATGAACTGCTGATTTCAGGTCCTGCCACACCAACTCAATAGGGTTTGAGTCTGGACTTTGACTAGGCGATTCCTAAACTTTAAATGACTTGTTCTTCAAACTTTCAGATGTAGACTTGTTAGTGTTTTTGTATCATTGTCTTGCTGCATGTCTCAGCTGTGCTCCAACTTCAGCTTTAGCTCACAGACATATGATCTGACATTCTCATTGAGTCTTGAGATGGCCATTCTTGTTCTCCTGTGGTTTCAGCCTTACTGCTCTGCCATGAATCACATTTTTGCCCAGTACCTTTCTGATGTGGATGTCTAGCACACTAACCTTTGCTGAAGCGAGAGAGGCTTCCAGATCCCTGGATGTTGTTTTGGTTCTTTGCGATTTCTTGGATGATTTGCGCTTTGCTCTTGGAGAGATTTTGGCAGAATGGCCACTCCTGGCAAGATTCCTTACTGTTCCAAACTTTCTCCGTTTGGAAAATAAGGCTCTGACTGTGGTTCGGTGGAGCCTTAGAAATGGCTTTGCAATCCTTTCCAGACTGATAGGCATCAACAACAGTTTTTTTGGACGCCTTCAGGTTTTTCTTTTGACTGCCCTGTGCAGTACACGTGGTATGATGTGCTTCTGGTAAGACTCAAAGTAAGGGTTAGATTTATATTGGGCAGGGTGGATTGTTAACTACGTACAGTTAACTATCCCTTTAATTGGGTTGTGAAAAGTTACTGCCCCCCTCCACCCCCTCCCTAACTGTATAAAATTTTGAAAAATGTTGAGAAACTCAGACTAAGGGCAAATACTTGTTCATGATACAGGGAATCTGTCCTTTAGAGTTGTTACACTATGATATTAAATGGCACAGCTTTTATTTTTAATGCCACCCATTTGTGTAGCCAGAGCTTGGCAGATCAATTACATCATCCAGATAATTATACATGATTCATATCATAATTACATATGCAGTACATTATGTATACATCATAATTATATATGCAGTACATAATGTATACATCAGAATTGTACATGCAGTACATGATTTATACATCATAATTACATATGCAGTACATGATTTATACATCAGAATTGTACATGCAGTACATAATGTATACATCAGAATTGTACATGCAGTACATGATTTATACATCAGAATTGTATTTGCAGTACATGATTTATACATTTGAATTATATATGCAGTATGTTTTTGTCAACCCATTGATGGGCACATTAGTTCAGTGTTGGCACACCTGCTGAGTTAGTCAGTATTAAACAGTTACTTTTGGAACCAGTATAAATGCAAGCACTAATGACCCTCCCTCTCTGCACAACACATAAAACTGTCATATTGTTATTGCATTTAAGAAAAGTTAAATGTTTTAGTCATGACACGACATGCTCGCATCAATTGCTCTATAAAATCAATGGATGTAAGCATGTCATTATAGAATGATTTCACCTCTCTGCTCACCCATGTGGTCTTTAAAAGTTTCTTAGATTATTTAATTTTTTTCTAAACCACAAATCAGTATAGAGCAACACTAGAATGCAAACTCACATTTGGAATGAAGGTCCTTCAAAACATGGTGCTGTTCATGGAGGAAATTAGCAGCCCCTTGCTATGAGCCCTGACTCACACGGACCTTCTACTGATGAGGTTCTGGGACCAATAAACCGCATGGAAATCCCACTGCGAAGATGTTGGCCTCATGCAGTCAACCAACACTCTTAATGACCCTGCCAAGAACTGTGTTGCAAGCTGTTAGCTCTACAACGGGAAGATGATTCTCCCTTAAAGATTAAAAGCAGTCCGGTGTTAATTATTTTAGAAAACAACCAAGCAAGGTGACGAGGGTTCTGCAGAGAGCTCTTAGTTAAACAAGACAGCCAACACTAGAATATTAAACAGCTTATATGATTTGTGTCTGACATCTAATTAAAACAATGAATCTTTGCATCACTCAAAGTTGCTCCTTGATTGCTTGAGTAATGCACTGTACGTGTGAAGTGTAGTTTCAAAACATGGAAATATAAATGACAGAAACAGAATTAATGCCTTAGCAAGACTTGATATGATATTGAGAGAACACTCATGCTGTGTCTAATTTGAGATAAGACATATATAAGATAAGACAGATAAGAGATATATATCTGCAATTTGGATCCCAGCTTCATTAAAAACAAGGATAGCTGCTGTGTGAGTACATTCAGGGCTTCTGTGTTTTTTTGGAGTAAAATATGAATAAAATCAAATTCAGAGAATGTGCGTTGATTTTAGGGGTCCAATTTCATTTGTGCAGGAAATGCAGGGGCAGAATAAGAAAATATAAATGTCTATCCTGATTTTTTCCCCTAATGTAGTTAGAAGAATAGGTTACTTAGTGAAGGGAAACACGCATCCCTTCAGACATTGTAAGCCAATTTATAAAACAATGGGTAGTTGGTCGGTCAATCAACCCACACTTGGGCTTGTCAACGCTTTGTCTCATGAACCAGGAGTGCTCCGAAATAGTGGTCTGACCATCCAGAACCAGAACCAGACCTTTTACTAAGACCTATTAATTGCTTTCTGTTGATGGTTGGAATTAGTGAAAACAAAGCTGAAAAACAGCAGGTACCCATGGTGAAATGGTGAAAATGTGTTCAATGACCCACCATCCACCTTTTCATTTTCCATTTTGTGAACATTTAACTCATCCCAAAGAAGTCTGAGGTGATCGAGTTTGCTCATTTATATTAGATACAAGGTGACTAACCTTGTGTTCCCGCATTAACATAAGAAAAAGCCACAGAATTTCATTGTGTTACTTGTGGTTTTAAGGCAACCCTAATTCATTGGTCACGCATTCTCTGCGACTCTGAGCTTCTCAAACGCGCTGCATAGTTTTGGCCCATGGTCCCACCCAGCTCCTATTCAGGGATGGACGCACCAGGTCTTCTGAGGTAAACGATAAGGCCCTAGATACTTGTGAGTCAACACAACATAACAGGGAAAATCATTTCTGTAAATCTCAAACTCCCACACAGACCCCTTCTAATATTCAACAAGGTGAGATAATGGGGAAACTAATTACCCAGTTTGTTTTCATCACCTTTGTATGACGTTGTATTTTTCATCTGTTTCTTTCCTTTTTCCATGGCTCAAATGGTGTGACGTTGTTCTGTTTGTGGCAAGTTGAAATCACTGGTTACTCATTGAAATTGGACTTGAATTCATGGCTGCAAAAACGTTCTTCTCTACGGCCATTGTATGACCAGATCCAGCATATGCTAAGTTTAAAATGATTAATTGCGGATTTTCGATGAGTCACTGGACTAAACCAAGGAAAGAGGACTCATTTATGATTTTTTTTTACATTTGTCCAATTTATTGGCACAGTCTGATGCCAATAGTGAAGTAAGTGTATATTGAACATGGTGTATAGTGAAGAAGGTATATAGTGAAGAAGGTATAGTAAAGTAAGTGTATAGTGAACATGGTGTATAGTGAAGAAGGTGTATAGTGAAGAAGGTGTATAGTAAGGTACGTTTATAGTGAACATGGTGTATTATGAGGTATTGTTAAGTGTGCGCAGCGTCTCTGAGAGATCAAACCAAACAAATACCAAACAGTTTGTTCAGTGTGAAGAATGTAGTCCGGGGGGTAATCCTGTGTAGACACCCAGACAAAAAAGAAACACCTCAAGACTTTTGTGTTCAATCTTGTTTAGGGATTTAAGGATTGTTACTAAGAGAGAAACGGGAGTTTCACTGTTTATTGATCTGAGTTGTCCACACAACCACCCTGTAACTGAAACTTGGAAACACTTGCCGTGCCAGTTTAGTGTGGAGAAAGCAGCCGTCGAATAACACCGTGCACCTGTCTGTTCCATAAGTGTGAGGCGGTCATGTGACCCAGGGGGTGCAATACTGGAATCTTCATGGATGAAAATGTCGACATCTGCGTTCTCACTGCAGTAGAGGTGTTCCTGCTATCAGACCTCACCCCTCATTGTCACACTCTTCATTCTTAGTGTCAACCCGATACACATGTATTTAAATACATATACACTGATGTGTCTTGGAAAAATAAAGAGGCTTGATCGAAAGCGGAAGTCTTTATTCATTTGTTCATACAACAAAACAGGTTCTGTTCTGCCATTCAGTTTTCTACTAAAAAACATCATCTGTAATGTGGCTGTTGTGTTTCTGCTATCCATAACCATCTGAATGCTCTCTGTTTATGACTTTTATACATTCTGTAAGTTCACAGTGAACCATTCTCTCCAAATGTGAAGTAATATATGTAACTCTTGATTCAATTTTGTATTTGTATAAGATATTTTACAGAGTTAAATCATGCAGCTAATCATTTCTGTTTTTCAGTTGAAGGAATCAGGGAAGAGTAATGAAATAAACCAAACAGCTTTTGTTTTCGGCTGGGTAGATCGACTCATGTTGGAGTGCGGCAGGAAATTATTGAAGATCACTTGAAGAATTCATAAGAAACGTAATTGTATTGTGATAGACAGAGTGATTTGTTTCCGGATGGTTATTTTCTACATTACCATGTACCCAAGCCGCTACCCAACCCTGTCTGTGGCAGAGGTTTCCATGCATGTGGTGCCAGGACCTAACCCTAACCCTACACAGTAAGGCTCCAGGAACCAGCGGCTTTTAAACAAACCCCAGCATTAATCAACCCGAGTGAAATGGGGTACCTGTTCCAAGACAACCAGAACTAACAACCCAACAAAATAGCGATTTAAATGAGATGAGTCTAAACACGTAGACTGGACACACATTCTGTGCAGGTCATAATGAGGGTAGCAGTGTTATTGTTACATGTGAACCCTCAGCCCTCATCATGCTTGATTTTATTCTCAGTATATATTATATAAATATTTTTAAAATACAGTGATGTGGATGTGCAGTAGGTGAAAGAACACAGTTCATGAAATCATGGTCTTGTTAGGGTTGGAATCTTACTTCTGGGATCAAGATTTTCTAGACCAGGATCTCTCCACCCTATACTGCTAAAATCACAAGTCAGCGGTGTTTCTTTGGTGTTTCTATAGTGTTTTTATCTGAATTTTGTTCTAGTTTCGATTGGTACTGGCTTGTAAACTTATAACTTGTCCTCTTGTCATCATTAGTGAAATTAGTTTTTTTGAACAACAGGTAACGTCTCCAAATTTCATGTTGTCAGACAAATATTATGGTTATTACGGCGTCAACAACAGTATCATTATTATCATTATTATTATTATTATTATTATTATTATTATTATTATTATTATTATTATAAATAGGAGTTATTTATGTAGTGTCATTATTTCAGTTGCCCCTTTGTGAATGCACAATATAACCTCCAATGCTTCATTTTAACTGTGATGTTTTTGACTGTAATTTAGGATGTCTAAAGATCTCTTCAAAATTGTTGTTCAAGCTTGGATTATTTAGATGAACAATTAAACTTGGCTTTCACAATCTATCTCCAAGGCGGTCTTTAGCATTTGAAATTTGATATAGGTATTGCCGTGTGCATTTCATTTTCATTCATTCACACGTTTTGTATTACTCATGGTGTGTAGTGTAAGACAAAGCCTATTCAGGAATATTTTTTCTCTTTTTATCTGATAGATTTATAGGATTCAACATTTATACTGATCAGAAGGTCAATTCCATTGCTGGATTTGTGGGTTATGGTCAGCAATACTGTGACCTCTAACCCTATCTGACATGTAGTATAGGTTATATACTATAGGTATATATATTCTCTTCAAGGCTTAAGGGAAAAATTAAGAAATAAATGTTTCTCACATAACTTCCAATCCAGTCACAACTCTCAGTGACGACAGCGGAATTTCCCCCCACTGTGATTCAGCTCAGCCTGGTATTCTCATGGGTCTTGACTTGGTTAGACGTTTACAAACATATCATTAGAACTTGTAGTTTATCACGCAACATGTGACTTTTCCTGCAGATTTATCCCTCCAAAACTCAGGAAGAAAGAATCAGTTAAACAGACAATATTCACACTGAAACATTCTCTTGGGAAATATTATTGCAGTTTGGGTTCTGAGAAAAAAGATTTTATCGTTTCACGACTGGTCCAGATTTCCATTATGTGTGTGCATTTATTTATTTTTCTGACAAAATAACGGACCGGGGGAAATCTAGTGGATTTACAACCACTGTAATGGCCCAGTGAATGACTCAGCCAACCTCAAACGTATCAGTTATCTAGAAAACAGAAAATACTCTTTATTAAATACACTCAAATGCACGTTATCCCAGGCATCTTTGTCTGAGCCAGCACGTTTCTCTTGGAATGCAGTTTGTGTGAACTGAGTAATGATCAATAGTAGGGATTTATAAAAAAAGCAAAAAAAAAAACAACTTAACATTTCCCCAAATGTTTAACCTACTTTTTTAAACACGGTTACAGTAAGACACTGCAGTATTAGGTGAAAGTCCCGTTGAAAAGGAGGACGTTGCGGACAGCACATGTTATTTTAGGTGACGGTAAAATCAAGCTCAGCCCCTGCACAACACCACGGTCTTTAAAATAACGCCACCAAGATCAAATCCTAATGACTGAGCAGAGCGGCATGGCCCACTTGGTTGAAACAACCATGAAATAATGTGGATTCAGATAAAAGCAGATTAGACTTGTCTCAGTCGACACTACCCTCTCTGCTCTCGGGTCTCCTTACCAACATCAGGCTGCATTGTTATGGCTGGACTGGGCCACTCTGGGCTGTGCTCTGTACAACATATATATGTTCCATGTGGTTGGAGCGTTTGCTATTTTTTTGTCAGTGTTCATTGGTTGGATTGATTTAACTGTGGATTGATTCATGCCACTGATTGTAAGTGCAGTGAGGAACTGAAACATAAACCCCAAATTGGTCAGGAGGATGTGTTGTTAAAGTGGTTTTTACTGGAGGGAAGAACAGGTTGTGACCAGGAATGCTCACCTCTCAGTAGGTGTGAAGATAAGGCGACTGCTGATTGTCCCACCATAAACAGAGCTTTTTCCTGTGCACAGTTCTGCTACTGTGTCAATGGGAAAACAGATCACATGCTGTGATAATGCCCTCTGTCTACATTCCAGCTACATTTAAGGAATGCTGAACAAGTGTAATTAAGAAGTATTATTTGTGCTTTCTTTGTTTACTCGGTGTGATTAGAATTGATTGGGATATTGTGTGCTGCAGAGGGCCGTTTAACTAAATCCACTGGTCTTATGTGGTTCCATGCAGAGCACACAGAACTGGTGGTCACAACATCAAGTAGGGGAGTCAACCAGTGCACGCTTAGAGGTGATTTAGTTCTGTGTAAAACTTACTGAGACATCCTTCATGCAACACGATCGCTCCTGACTTGGTGAAAAATCCGTCGGTGGGACAGTTTCACAGGATACATCTCGTGTAATGCACACCTTCTCTGATCCCGGCACACTGACAACCTCATATTACTGACCAGTAAATCACAGAGCTTGTGTTCCCATCGTGCAGGTTGTTTTTCCAACAAGTCTCATTTATCTCTGCAATATTGTTTATTCTGCCGTTGTGTCTCTGGATTTCTGCTGAACTGAGACAGCGCAGGTTTGTTGAGAACTGACATGGTGACAGCGCGTTCATTGAGAACTGATGTAAACACACACACACACGATTAGATTCTGCCCCATGCTTGTTAATTGTACATGTCACTCTTACATTTGACAGATATTTCTCTGGCATTTAAAGTTTTGTTCACACCTTCCCAGATGCTTTTTGTCCATCCTGAATCAAACAGATGGGAGACACAGTGGGTGTTTTATAGGGTTGGATTTGTGTGTTCACCATAGAAAGAAGGGAGGCGCTGTGGATGTTTTAAAGGGCTGGATTTGTGTGTTCACCATAGAAAGAAGGGAGGCGCTGTGGATGTTTTAAAGGGCTGGATTTGTGAGTTCACCATAGAGGTGCAAGCTGAATGGCCTTCAAGAACTCATCAATAAATCTTCTTCAAGACCAAGAATGTCTCAAGGAATTTAGTTTCATTGCTTAAAAAGAGCTGTTGAGTAGCTGATCTACGTATATAGTGCCACACATATGTTTCTGCAAGGCAATACAGGCTTGAATCCCACTATCTCTTAGTATTCGATTTCATTATTCCATTTGGCTGACAGTGCCTTATGCTGCAGAATATAATGAACTGACAGCGATTTTTACAAAAGTCTTCTTCTTCTTTGAAACCTGCTAAAACTGTAAATGTTTAAATAAAATAATGTATACCTTAAATAAAGTATGAATATTTAGCAACATACAAATAATCTGATATAATTGTATTTAACATCTTTCTTTGCAATACCTTCCTATTTATCCGCTTGGGGATGGATTTACTTTATATATGTATAGATTGCATGTTTTGTTTATTTATTTATAATGGTAATTTAACTGGTGCTACATTAAACAGTTTAAGACATATGCTAACTTGGATTGAAAGGACCTTTCAGGAATTGGCTTATGTTCTACCAGTTACTTATAGTGCTACAGAATTCAGCATTCCTCGCCATCCATTCCCCACAATTCACCACCATTCATCAAGAAAGAATGCTCATTTTGTGGGGAAAACACTGCCCAGTTTTACTGCTTTTTAAACATTTTTTTAGAAGAAAGGAATCCAGGATGGATCGTTCTGGCAGCGTTAGATGGAAATGGTTCTTCTGCGTGATTTCAGTCCCCAGGCTCTGTGGGACTTAATTACACATGTTGCAGAGTAAAAGTAACATTCAAGCCCAGAGCCTGCTGAATGGGAAAAGGAACGCCAGATGGAATATCCCAATCCCAGTGAGATTAAGGCTGATTGCTACCTTTTTAAATCGACCCAGCCATCCGAAACATATTTACACTGACGCAAGGGAATTTCTAAATTACCCCTCCTTTACAATTTCAGTTTATTAGGTAGGTGTTTTGTTGTTTGAGCTATTTAATACACAAAATAAAAACAAATTATAGGTATTTATTGGCAAATCTGTAATGTGTAAGAACACAGGCTGTTGTTTCTGCAGCCACCCCCACACCTTTTAAACACGTGAAGGCATTTTCGGTGTTGTAATACAGGGGCCATAGTGTGTGGATGTGCCTGTCACGCGAGGGGGGGGGTCTCTCCTTATCAACAGAGAAAGAAACACAACCAAAACCATCATTTAGGTTGAGTCTAGTTGGTGAGAAGCAGGAACACCTGCAAAGAGAATCAGATGCTCAAAGTTATTAATATTATTTTTTAACTTAAAACCTTCCTCCTTCGGGAAGCCGGTTAAGTGATCAAGCAGGGCAGAAGTAAAGATCATTGTGTGCATTGTGAATGCAAATGAGTCTAACACAGGATTTTTATGAAAGAATGGGGATTTTGGCCCAAATGTCTTGTTAAAGTCAAGTACATATTGAAAAAAAGAGCCCATTTGTGTTTCCCTCTTCACTAACGTGACCTTCCTTCCTCAGCGTTAAACCCTGCGACTCCCAGGTGATGTGTCATAATCTTCATTACAGATGCTTTAGTTAGTCTGCCGTCAATGTCAGCCTTCGGACCGATTTTCAAGACCCGCATATTCAAACTGAACAACAACCCAGAAGTGTAAGGGTATTTAACTGCTACACTTTCTCAATAGTTGACTAATGCCTGTTACATCACAATTACTGTTGAACATTAATGTAACATAACATGTCATGTACTTCTGGAACTTAGTTGGATCTAGTTGTTTGAGCCCATATCCCTTTCAGAATAAGTATCGTGGACCATTAAGGAATACATTGTAGTTAAATCAGACTCACAAAACAAACACGCATTATTTGCAGTCACTAGAGTCCCTTTTCATTTCAAAATAAGCCTGTAAACAACCCTAATGCCAGCCAGATCATCAACCATCGATATACACGTAAGGCAGTCGGGCTCAGAATCACTTTGGCAAGATATTTCTGAGCAGCAAGTCAAAGTTAGAGAGGGGTTTATAAGCAGTGGAGTGGGAAGCAGGATACCAGTGATTAAGATTCTGAACCAATGAGGAGAGGGCAGGACGAAACAAAATGCACATGGTGTTTGTGGAATGTTAATTGAATAATTGCTCATTACGCTGAGGAAGGGTAAAACGATCAGTATTCAGGGGATGTAGATCTCTGGTAGCAGACTGGGGAACGACCAGGCGGAGATGTGACAGCGCCCCTCTCATGGGTATCCATCTACCAATATAATTCTGTAAATGGGGCCAAACCTGGCATTATGAAAGTCATTTCCAAAAAGTTGGCCAAGGCCCCTTAGATCCGCTGAAGGGAAATTTTAATGCCTCAGCTTACCAAGACATTTTGGAAAATTTTGGAATGTTCTATGCTTCCAACTTTGTGGAAACAGATTGGGGAAGGCCCTTTTCTGTTCCAGCATGTCTGTACCCCAGTGCACAAAGCAAGGTCCATTAGGGCATAGTTGGATGAGTTTGGTGTGGAAGAACTTGACTGGCCCGCACAGAGCCCTGACCTCAACCCTATCGAACACC
>JAOYSI010004605.1:0-14168 GCA_025775065.1 Hiodon alosoides
CCCCCCCCCCCCCCCCCCCCCCCCGCCCCACACACCCCCACCCCGTCCGCCCGCCCGGCGGCCGGCCCGGCGGGGGGCCGCCGGGGGGCGGCGGGCGCCGCGCGCGCCCCCCCTACTAGACTCTCACACACACCAGTGCCGTCACGTGAAAACAACGTGAGCTAATACAGAGTATATAAAGTATCTTATACAATTGAATTTAACGCAGTCTTGGAAAGTACCATGTCGTTTATAGGATTATTTGAAAAATAGAGAGATTGCCTGCATGCGCCGACCTTTGTGAAGCAGTCTTGTGTTCTGATCAATGCATCTCAGATAAAGAGAGTTAATGGTAATCCTAACGCCACTTGCAGAGATAAATCTGAAATTCCTAGAATTGTGTGACTATGGAGAACTGTCAATGATGAATAAATGTATCGGTTTCATTGAAATTACGGGTATTTGAATTTAGTGTAATAGACCACTAAATTGAGAAGATAATCAATGTGTTTTACTCAATAACTTAGTTTGTGTTAAGTTTGTCAAATGTCATTCAGCGTTGTGCCTTTGGTGAATGCTTGCAGATGTCGACCTTCCTCCACCCGATGAGGACTTGACTCCTTGCAAAATATGCGGAAGAAGTTTTTTCCCCAGAGTACTTGTAAGTATAAAAAAATATATGAAGACAAATTCATAGAAATTAAATGTGATTCCCCTATGTAGCTCCAGTAACAGAAGAAAGGTTACAAACTGCTTACAGCTGTGGGATTGAGCAAGTTGTTTAACCTATAATTGACCTGCAATCCCCAGCAGGCCACTGCTGTTGCAAACTGATTCCAAATATTTTACCCAGTAAATTTTTACCTATGCACACTGATGTGTAAAGCTGATCTTTTTAAGGTGCTTTGAGTTAGAATATATTGTATGTCGCTAAATGGCAAGTACAAATTTCTACTGTGGATTACATGAGTTACTGAACGTGTGCTGAGTGCATAGCGACAAGTTGAGTTGCATTAGTACAGTTGATGATTCCAAATTAGGGAGAAAATTAGTATTTTTGGATATTTCCAAGACTGGAAGGTTTCCAGTAATACTATTTAACAAAAGGTCAACCTAAGAAGCTTTTTTTTCCCCTCTTGCTAATAATCAATTTCACCTTTTATTTCCCTCTTTGCAGAAGAAGCACACGGCAATTTGCCAAAAATCCGCCACTAAAAAAAGGAAGGTGTTTGACTCCAGCAGGCAAAGAGCGGAGGGGACGGACATTCCCGCAGTGAAACCTTTAAAAGCAAAGGTTAGGGGCGTAGTGTTATATTTTAAATAACGGGACTTGCTATGAAATTAACTGGGCTGCAAGTTTGCAGAGAGTTACTCCTTTTCATTTATTTTCCCCCAAATTATGTGTTATACACTTAAACCACTTGTAATTGTATTTAATTGACACCATAGGTGCTAGCATTGGCTCCAGTACTTCTCCAGGTGCTGTAGGCAACATATATTTCTGCCCTACCAATTTTGGTGCTGACAAAAAAAAATGTTATGCCTGGCATTACTTTTACCTAACTACAAACATTTATCTCTGAACTCATCCCTCTCTTTATTTCGGCTACCCTTATTATTGCTCCTAATTGCTTCACTGCAGACCTGTTACTCACAGTATAGCATGAAGCCTGGCATTTGTGAACATTCCTTGTGGGCTGCAGCTATTCATTTAACACTTGTGTAAAGTTGTTAGTCAGGAAGGTAGTTGTTGCTAGCTTACTGTTATCTTACTTGTTTTTGCAGATTCTCAAAATGTAACCTACTCTTGCTGAACATTCTCAATATAAGTGCAGTAACTAGCTAGCATTGGTCTTAACGATGACAGTGTTGGGTTTTCATTTTTTTTCAGTCGAAGTTGGCCAGCCTAAATGACAATCTCTCGCTTTGTTTGTAAATAAGTTAAATACGAGCCGTTTTCACAGTTTGGCCCCCAGCTGTCAATTTTTTTTCCCTAGCTAAATCAAGCGCGGTAGAGTAACTACTAAATTTTCGGTTTAATTTAGCATTAAGCGATCTCTTTTGTAACTAGGAAAAAGCAAACAAGAAACAGGTTTAGCTAGGGGACTTTCGATCAAAAATTAAGAATATAGTAAGAATGGGATGCTGTTAACAGTCTCGTGACAGACTATGGTGTGTGAAAATGGGTAAATATAAAATATTTTCAATATAACTACAGAACTGACCTGAGTAATTATTGTTATTCTTCTGATGTGAAACAAAAACATCCAGTACTTCTAGGTTGGACAAAGTAGGTAGAATATTTTTACACTGTTTTTGTAATGCATTGGATGTTCAAAACAATACAGTGTTGATGACCATTGAGGATAAATTCTATGCATTTATATCAGGTGAAGCATTGCTATTTTAGCATATTATCGGTTCCACTCAATCTGACTTCAGAGTGATTTCCCCTCGTAATGCTTTTGCTGGGTTCTCGTTGAAGAAAGTTCTTTCAAAAAAGATGGCCATAAACTTTTCCATTACAAAAGCAATTGCAAATCAGGGAATAGGGATAAGTGCCCTAATCATGATATATAATTTTAAATTACGGTAATAAGTTGACATGGAACTCCAGATTTGGTTATTACATGTTCTCTTTTAAATGCTTATATTAAGAATATACTGCTAATGCAGTGAGTGGTGAAAATGAGAAAATACTGGTGAATAAATGTTTGAGCACTTAATAGAGCTACCGTGTTGGCTGTATTTTAACTCAAAAAAGGGTATAACTGCAAGCCTGCTATGTTTAGACATTCAGCATGACGCTGGCTCCCCCCTCCCCCACCGGACTGAACTGGGGGGTGTTGGTGTGTTGTTTTGCTTCCCGCACCATTAAGGCTGCTGGGCTTGCGTAGGGGCATGCTGGACTTGTTATGAGTTAAACAACAAGCCAAAATCAGATTTCTTCTTAAATGCACTTTAATCTGACAATTCTGGTTAGACTTACTTAATGGAAAGGCATACATCGGTCTGGTTTTAATCTCGTAAAGTAATCATATTTCCTCTCTCCGTGTCTCAAACAGATGTAGTGAACAATATTTACTACTTCTGCCCTTGTTATAATGAAAAGGTAATACTTGAGACGCATGCATTCAGCAACATCCCTGTAGATTTTAGAAGCAAGCCTTTGTATCTAGTCATGCAATATAGGCAATGTAGATTTGTTGTAATCAGTAACCATAACTGATGTTGATTTGTGCCAAGCATGCTTGAGATTAGAGTGAATAGAACAAATTGTTTTCTGAATACGCTGTAATAGGGCATCGTAACAATATCCAGCTCTGTATCCTCTCTCTTAATGCAAAAACAGTCATACACCTGATTTAATTTAATCCTGATCTTTTGTTTTGATCCTGTTCAGTTCTGCTTGTGCCACTTATGCCATTGACGGGCATCAAATGCTGTCTAAATAAAAGATTAATCTGTTAATTAAGGTGGTAATTGATGCGTAATAACACAGTAACATAAACATAGATGAATGTAAAAAGTATTCTTTTTTCTGTTCCAAATGCTGGGAAGTGTAACATTAAATCTGTTTTAACTTTGAATGCTTACATTTCATCTCATGCCAAAAGAAAATGGGTTATTCAAGTAATCGACTAATTAAAACCGACAGGTATTGACAATTTTTATTTATTTATTTTTTAAATAGCACACGGTAAAGGAGTCGCATTATTCTGCAAGTAATGAGCCGAAAACAATTATTTCTAAATTGTATTAAACGACACGGTCTCTTGTTCTATTTGTAAGTAAAGGCCAGCTTTTCACAACGATACAAATTCAATTCTGAAGCATTTAAGCAACCACATTGGTCAGCAGCAGAAATGATTGAGACATTGGCTGAGACTAAATCAAAACTTTGATAACCCACTATTTAATCACATTATATTTAATAGTGGTTTCTTTTTATCAGTATAAGAAATCAGATGTTAACAAAAAGCATAAAACGCTATTAACTATAATGTTAAATGCAGACAAAATTCAAACAATACTGTAGCAATTTAATAGCGTTTTTGTTATTTTGTGACTAACTTTTATAAACAGAAAATGTAATGGATAGATTTGATATAATCAATCATCTTAACTGCGTTGATCTGTGATATTTTCGATCGCTCGACTTACTGTTAATTGGGTCCGCTCCAACAGCCTGAACCTCCTAAGAAACAGTCCAATTGGCGCAGAAAACATGAAGAATTCATTGCTACCATTCGCTCTGCAAAGGGATTGACCCAAGTGATGAAAGATGGGGGTCCCCTACCTCCACCCCCACCTCCATCTTATGACCCAGGTAACCACATCTTAAATCATAGGCAATAGAGCCTTCTGGATTTGTGTTATAATGACCCGATGTGAAATGTAGGTATACGGCCTGTACGAGGATGAAACTTGGGAAAGAAGAAATGGCATTCTATTTGTTAGAAGGCGTTAATATGTTGGTGTTTAATATGTTGGTCTGTCTTAATGCGCCAGATTACATCCAGTGCCCGTACTGTCAGAGGCGCTTCAGTGAAAATGCAGCGGACCGGCACATAAAGTTCTGTAAGGAGCAAGCATCGCGTATCCCTAACAAGGGCAAGCTTCCTGGAGATACAAAGGCAAAGCCAGCATCCAGGCCTCAGGTTTGTCAGTGTACAAATTTTTCAAGGTTTTTATTTTTATTTTTTTAATTGTAGGACACAGTGGCAGTCTCCACCACCCGATGTTGGCAGGTTTGTGGTCTTACAGCCCTGCGTCTCACTCTGTCGACAGGTGAAGGCTATCCCGGCGAAGAAGGCGGTTTCTCCTGCAGTGTTGGCTGTTTCGTCTTCCTCCCGGTTACCTCAGCGCTCCTCTCCCGGACAGTTGATGGGAGGTATGGGCTATGGACTGTGGGAGCTTTTAAATTTGTATACACAGGAAAAAATTTCAAATGAAAGGAGCGATTTAATAATGTGCTCAGTTCCCTCTTTCATATCTAAATCTCAGTCTGCTTACTATGGGCAAATCATCAATTGATATTTCCCCATATGAACCACAAGCATTAAATCATTTTCCAAGGGAATGAACTTGTTTTGCCACAGACTGATGGACAAGTTTTCAGCCTTGTTTGGATGGTGTTAACAGGTCTGAAACACTCTGTAGGGCAGAATGTTTCAGGGCTAGGTGATCTGAGTTAAGTGCATGGGAGCTGAGTTAGCAGAACAGTAGGCTTATCAGGATTCCTGCTGGACATTGACAGTTTGCCAAGGGGGGTGTAGGGCTTTCGGCTATCTAATGCCAGTAACTTCGGTAGGATAACATTTGCATGCATGACCTGTCTACTACACATGTGTATATATTCCCACGAATACCTATTCCACTGCAACAGTTGTATTACAGTGAACTCAGTTTTATATGTACCTTCTTCCCTTTAAATGTGTCCTCTAGTGAGCTACAGTGAGAAGGGAGCCAGTTCACTGGCCACAGGCTGCTGTTAAGTGTTGCTGCTCAACAAGATCTTCCGTAATTCATGGGCAAATATTTGCGATTGGGGGGGAGACGTGAGTACGTTAAAAAAAAAATGTCATGGGTCTTTCAATTTAAGCCATGATTCTTAGGAACACACAGCAACACATGCGTACATTCCAAAGTTACTCGTCTATCTCCAGCACCGCTCGCAAGTTGGTTAAAAAGACGTCCCCCTTGTGTAATCATCGCACCTGTAGGCTCACCACTGTATTGGAAATGTGTCTAAAAAAAAACGCCACAGTGGTAGCCTATGTGACTGTTTGAATCTTGCCCAGTTTGGACTTTTGGTAGGTGGCTTAAATGTTTCTGTTGCTTTAAAAAAGTCTCCTGCTTTATTAAAACTTTGGCGCTCTGGAACACTTGTTACCTCCTGGATTATGTGCACTGGCTGTGGGTCACTCAGGATAAGTCTACTATATGAATAAAATGTGAACATAATCCTCCGTTTACGAATAGGGATCGCCACTACCAAGACTTCCTCTGTGGGGACGGTAAAAGGAATCTCCTCTGGGGTCCCGCCATCCGGTACCAGCGTTGGGGGGCTAACCAGCCCTCCCTCTGGGTGAGGCTTTGTAAAATGGTATCCGTCTGCCTGCTCTTTCCTGCAGAGGCATGAGCTGTGTTCACCCCTTTATTTGCTCTTTAATAGCATGACGCTGCCACCGGTTCCTACGTCTGTTTGTATTGCCTCAAGCGTTTGACCGGCGATGCAGCAGTGACTGAACTGGAGGCATCAGTCATCAATGAAGTGTGGTTCATTCAGCGACACGCATACAGTAGACAACTTCCTGTTTGCCTCTCACTGATTCATCAAGTTAAAGATTAAAGGAGGCCTTAAGGCCAGGGAGTCCAGATAAGACCGCCAAGTCAATGGAAATTGATAGTAATCGCAGGGATCTTTTCTTAAGGAACAGGTGCCTTTGTAAATGGGGGCCTGCCTCGTTTATACGCAGCGCAAAAAATTGAAATTACTCGGCTCTAAATGAATGCTGTATGGTGGAACAAAGGGAGTAAACTTGCTGCTTTCATCTACTTTTTCTACTATGACTTAATGTTTTTGTTACCCAGTAATTTGTTGTTTTAATGCATTTGTGGCCAAAGCTAATACTGGGTGCAGCTTAAAACAATGTTCTTTTCAGAATAATGTTGAAAACCATGAGAGATACTTAAGCCATGCATGTAAGAGTTTTCTCCCACGGCGTCGTTAACATTTTTTTCTTTGGATGTGTAAAGTATAAAACCCAGGACATTGAGCTCTCCGGGGTCTTTGAAGGGTACGTCGTCGTTGGTTGGACCAAACAAAAGGAAGGTATACAATGCAGACGGCCACAATTCCAGGTACCTCAGTCCAGTTAAACTGCTTCTGAATAAGCCTCTACCCATGAATCCCCAATAAAGCACTCTCACGTTTTGTCAGATAGAAGTGCGCTGTAAAAGGAATATCTCAGATAAGTCCGAAGTAAGAAGCCATTGTACATATAGCTTGTTAGTTAGCTTTTTGTCGCCGTGTTTGTTGAATCTACTAACTTTTGGCATCCTCCTCTAATGCACCAGCATCCGAATCCTCTTGAGGAAACTGTTCAGGATTGTGTCCAACGAGAAGCATACTCCCGGTTCTGTATTTCAGGAGTGACAAAAGTGGTTGCGAGGTTGATAACCCACCTGGCCAGCAAACGAAATTCTGTCACGAGTGTGGCGCCAAGTACCCCGTGGAGTGGGCCAAGTTCTGCTGCGAGTGTGGAGTGAGGAGGATGTGCATCTAGAGACAACGGAGACGAGTGCAAACGCAAAGAAAGCTGGTGGAAAAGGAATGGTTCAGGACCACAGAACCCCACACGTAAATCGCGTGCACTGTCAGGTGTCATACAACTCCCATTTCTTCAATGCAAATGGGTGTTTTGGAAGTGCAATTTCAGTTGAGGGCATTGGTTTTTCTGTATGGCAGGATAGTTTAGCAATGGTTTTAAGCGACAAGAAAGCCCCATTCCACACACCTCATTTACAATACTCAAATTACTCATTCCCCTCGGAAGAATCCATTTTCAACTAATGCATGGTTATGTTTTGTTTTTCTTTTCTTATTTTCATTAAATGACAAAGGCATGATCAAAGATTGTTTAAAACAAAAAGGTTGAATCTTGTAACTTATTCTTTTTGTTTGTCAAATGTATGTACCCTTGTTATTTTTTTAATATTCCTCATTTTAATCTATGCTTAATAAGAAAATGGTTATTTTTGTCTTTGTACTTGGCTGTAATTTCTTCCTGTGTGTTTGTATGTATAAATGAAATCCTCCATATTCACACTGCAATGGCTAAGACGAAATAAACGGCAAAAGCGAATCCTTTTTTTTTTTTTTGAACTGCTGTATATAACATCAAAATTACAGCCATTATGCAGAATGCAGTTTCTTGCCAGTTCCGTAGCAGAATATAGTGGAATTCTCCCTTTAAAAAAAACAAAAAACAAATTTGGTAAGTTATTGATGCATATGATATCATTTTCATCAGTCTTCCTTCATTTGCCACATACTGTAATCCATACCGGATGAAGAGGCCAAAATGTACAACAGAATCAGTATATACAAGCCTGGTACAGTGGTTGTTATGTATAATATTTAATCCAACTGGCAAATCAAGTTGATTAAATCAAGGTGACGTAAAATTATTAATACAGAGAGAGAGAGAGAGAGAGCAATTAGGGATTAGATTGGTTAATGATTAATACATTCAGGTAGAGTTATTGGGGTTTAGTTTGGTTGATTCTTAATACATTTAGGGAGAGGGATTAGAGATTTTTTTGGTTAATGATTAACACATTTAGGGAGATTCATTAGAGATTAGTTTGGTAAATGATTAATACATTTAGAGAGTCATTAGAGCTTTGGTTGGTTAATGGTTAATTAGTGGAGTAAGAGCAATTAGGGATTAGTCTCTGGTCAGGATGATGGTCAGCAACATCCCCTCAAGTTGCCTGTTCCCCCACATGGTGAGCAACATGGAAAGGCTTAACTGATGTATGGTAGCCTCCTGAGTAGCTTAGTTGGTAAAGGTGCTTGCCTGAGAGCAGACTGGGCCTTATGAGCTGGAAAATATAATTTTCTGATTGCGACCGGGAGAGCCCAGTGGTGGCGTACGATTTGCATTGGCTCTTGTGGGGTGAAATTGCCAGGGCTTTTCTAGGCTTAACATGAACGAGCACCTCCTGTGACTAGCAGTACTGTCATGAGGGACATGCCTGTCCTCCAATCGTGGCTGAACCACTTGTTCAGCTGTGCAGCCTGCAAAGTGGAAAAGAGATGGGTGGGAAAGGCCTAATCGTACTTCCTCACCCTCCCCGCGTGATGTGGGAGTAATTGGCTCTTCCAAATAAATAAGTACATTTAAACAGATGAGTAGCTAGATCCTTACAGTTACGTCACCGCCCTTCCTATTAACTTGTCAGTTACACAGGAAATGATATCACTATAAAGTTGGCTTCTTGTGAGTTTGTAACACTTCAACCTCCAGTTTAAATACAGAAAATGGTAGATGTCTTATCACACGACAAAAGTAAAAAATGAAGTAGGAAAGGAGCAGGCTGTTTGTGGACCATAAACTGAGAGAAGTTAAATTACATATTCTAATTTGAGCTCTTAAGACATTTTTATATTTGCATATAAACAATGAAAGTCAGCTGACACTATGTTTTTCTGATACATATGACCGCATTTAAAAAAAAAATGTTTTTGGTTCTCCATAGTGACAAGTAAAAGTGACGTGAATTCGCTCATAATGTGACTGTGCCTTGAAATCTGTGCACTTTAGCAAAGAATAAGATTATTATGATTTTTTGTCATAAAACAGTTTTAGCACACCTGAATAGTTAAATCAGTATCTCTCTCGGGAGAGGTACATTATGTCACATGTACACCATAAGAATTATTCGCCCGGAACTTCCCACTCTCAGAAGATGTGATAACAAACTGTGATCAAAGAGGACACATTTCATATTATCCAATACCAATGTTGCATTCAAAGCCACCAGTTACATAGAAAAGAAAATGTTACATTTGGATGTTTCAAAAGAAGAAGCACGCATATTTTAAACCACAGATTGACATTTTCTCGTCTTGCCTTTTTCCATCGTACGAAGCTCAGATAAGCGTTGCAAAATGCCATCACATGACTTCACATGACTGTTCGATATACTGTAAGTAAAAATGTAGAATCCATGCAGATGTCGTCCTCGAGCGAGTCCAGTGCAGTTTGGACCCCCCCAGTGCTTCCGGAGTCATAAGGTCTATACAGGCACCATTCTGCAGGGACGAGTATTCCTACGCGGTCACCCCAAGGCGTTTTAAGGTCCACTCAGAGTTCTCCGACAAAGAGCGTATTTTAGTCAATACCGCTCTTGTGTGACACCTCCTAACTATACTTTTCCGTTAACGCACTATAACAAGACCGTATACTGCCAACAACTTGGCTCGCTCTGCAAAATCTTCTCTTGCAATAAGTTTTTTTTCGACACCTGTCGAAATGTGTATTATAATCCTTAAAGAAGAACAGAAGAAGAAAATGAATATATGAAATATATGTTATTAACCACGTATCATCTCAATTTCCCTACTTTATAATAGATGGGCCTTACCTCTGTGTCGCAGTAACATCCAAGCGAGCTTTCTATGTATTCCACTAGCTTTTTCAAATCACCTTCCTTTGCTATTTTTAATAGATGAGAGCAAACCATTTCATGAATCGAACTTCTTTCCTAAAAACAAATTACAAAGATCGTATGTAAAGGTTTAAGAAGAATACATTGTGTGTGTGTGTGTGTGTGTAATATTGCAGTTTTCCGTCAATTACAATACTATTACTTAAGGCTTTCCTGACTTTTCCGAATAAAACTGTCGTGAAAAGAGATCAATCAACGGTGAAAATTGTGAAAATGTTATAAAAGTCAGCTTACGTTATTTTCTTTACATGCATAATCATGTTTTGTCTTGCAGGTCTTGTTTATTAATTTGCTTGCAATTTCCTTTTCCTAGAACACAATTGGAAATTGTAATGTATATAAACATTTTTAAAAATCAATGAATTGATAATGTCATGTAGGCTATATCCTGATAAACAGACAGAATGTAAGTGGTCACTTTTTAACATACTTACAATATTTAGAAGAAAGGGATAAATGACATTTTTATAATCAGCGGTAGTTGAATTCATTGGCTTGGTGGTTTGACAGGAATAGACGAGAGGCAACAGGAGCCAAGACATTAGCACCAATAAGAGGCTGTTGGAAAGCTAAAATTAGAGGGAAAAAACAAATAAAAATTCAAATAAAAATGTAGCTAAATGCAATCCATTACCAATCCATTAACTAATTAAATACTATGCTATTCATTAATTCAACTAATACATTATTAGAACATCACTTTCAAGAAACATATTTTGAATCTTATTTATCAGAAATAATTTTCTAGTTAGAATACCTGTGGTTTGTGTACAGGTAACATTATTTTATCGGGACTTAACCGTTGAGTTATTCATGTAATTCTTGAGGATTTTATGTGGATGTCTCCAAGTGATGTCGTTGTAAATGCAGTCTTTATTCAGAGGACAATAATGTGAAAAGACATGTTCCTTATTCCAATACAGCAACCTGGTTCTTGCTGGCTGTGCTGTGGCTGAGAAATCTCTTATCCTTGCATGAACTCAACACAACAGCATGAAAGAACGTATTGTTCGACATGGATCTCATTGATCAATATGATGAATAAACTTGATGTCAAGCATTCAACCACAGGGTTTTAAATAAAAATATTCATATTGATTTGCTGGTACTTGGCTATGTGCATTTCTTAATGCATCCATTTCAGTTTGCTGGAACAATTAGTGTGAGGATTCTGAACCAAGTTTCCATAGCTTACAATACAGCAAGTCCTCTACCTGTTAATGGGTTACATCCTTGACATCAGCACATAGGTCCAAAAGTTTATAGCAGAAAACATGTTGGAAATTAGTGTACATCAATGTTGTTCATCAGTGAATAGCTCTTCTTTTACATATCTGTGATAGTAAACAGTACCACTACATCACTGCAAGTTCTAGGATTCATGAAGATCACTTGCCTCACTCTGCAATTATGAGAGTAATGGTAATCAATGATTTATGGTTTGTGACTACAACCAAGCGCTCCCAGGTCAAAAAGAAGAAAATGATAATATTTTACATGGCTGTGCTGTGCATAAGTCTGTATCTTTTTTCTCTTTCATTGTGATAATAAGGAATGCGCAGTTATTCCCAATCCTGTTCTTTTCATTTCAACTACAACAATCCAGGCATGAGTGCAAGACGCTAGATATTTCTCAATGATACCCTTGAGTGGTTTATTTTATTACTTCTATTAGTAATATTCTTGACTTTAAGCATAGAGATAGCAGGATTGAAATGAGTAAATTCAAGACAAAGATTACTCTTTAAAAGGATTACACAATTATAGCCTTGGAAAAACAATAACAATTGAGGACAGAGCTGAAAGGGGATGGGCCAACCAGGAATTTTTCGCAGGAGGTGAGAAGCTCTGTTTCCGCAGTGGCATTCAAACGGTACATTCAATAGACCAGGGATACTAAAACTCTGGCCCTTGACCTTGTTCTGACCTTTCTGTTTTGCCATTTCTCCTATATCAGTGAATCAGGGTTAATTAATCTATTATTTTTTTTAAATAGCACTACAACCCCTAACAGACATTTGAAACATTGTTTCTGGTGTTAAACTGGTGTTTAAAAATCAATTATTCTCATATAGATTTTTAATATGGTTTATTATTAGAAGAACACCTTGGTTTAATGCGCATATGAATAAGAAATTTTGTTAAGGAATGAATTTCCTGCCTGTGTGTCACATAGACTCTTTAGAAGAATGTCCAGAATGTTGCCAGTATTTGTTTGTTACAAATTCCAAATTCTACATAATTAGCTTTGTTGTACAGCTAATTTCAAAAGCTAGTTTCAGCTTCAGGAACAATCGATTTTGGCCATTGACTTATTTAGGGGGTGCCTGCATCCAAGTAATTAATCAGATTCATTTAAGGTGGAGCATTGACGGCACATTTTATTTTGTGCAGCCAGATTCGTCCTACCGAGACGTTTATTATAAAATAAACCAAATAGTATTTAGATTTTTTTAAGCAAACGTTACAGAGGGGGTGCATCCAAACATTAGTTTATTATCATGTAATCAATGTTAAACAGTATAAACTATAGCATTTATAACCTTTTATCGTGATCATTCCTAATAACCAGCGGTTCACTGCTTGAAATGTGCGCTCACACACTACAGTTGATCAACCCTCAAGTTACCGTTTCTTGTCAAACGAAACAATTCCCATAAATGACACGGAGGAAACTCATTTAAAAATCCTGGGAATTCCCCCCTGCGGTATATAAATACCCATTGCTTCCAATTTATTTGACTGCCATACTGGCGACGCACGCCTTACGGAGACACCGGCTATGCACAATAACTGAAACTACCGACACGCTACATAAGGTAGGTGTTTAAGACCTAAGGACTCTACAGTAAACTTACGTTTTCTCCTGATTTACAAAATTAATTACTTGTAATAGCTCTACCGAATAGCAGCTCGTTTGCTCACTGTAACGCACTTGTTCAACTTACTTACCATTTGTCATTTGACAGTCATGGTCTTTAATTGACAAGAAACTCCCTCTCCCCCACTGCCACTGGCTAGATCATAAAATTTCGAAATTAAATAAACTTAGATTTTGTTTTAAATGTAAGATGTAAAATATAGATCCCTTTTGTGAATTATTTGGTAAAATCCAAGAGTTTAAGAATTTGTGTAGGGAGTCACCGCTTTGGCTGCCTTTAAACTTCCTTAAGTTTCCGATTGGTTTCGCTTTCTGAACCGGAGGTTACTTTTTGAAGGTTTTCCTCGTAGAGGCGTCGAGCGACACTTGTTCCGTGACAAAGAGAACTTGAAGTCTGCCTGAATATTTCTTCTTGCAGTGGGCTATGTATGTTTAGGTCTCTTGAAAGCAAATCTCCAATTACTGAGGATGTCGTCAAGGCCCAGAATCAGGGTATTTAAGTTATTAAAATTACGACAAGTAACATTTTGATTTATTATGTAGTATGCTACATCTGTAAAATGTGACTTGCATTCCCATTCGGAATCATTTTGCTCACAAAAAAGGATGATTGAAAAGTAATGATAAATCGTAACCAATCCACCTAATCAGTCAATCAGCGGCACACAAGTCTAATGGAGTTGGTTTTTAAAAGTATTTTATACCCATTGTATTGGTGAACAATGCAATGCTGTGACATTTCCCAATAATAGTCACATCGAATAGTTCAGAAGTTTCTGGGGTTTGTGATACTGGTTTTGGAGTGGACAGGAATGTATCTCAGGTATGATAAATAGGTTACTAGAATTGCTTCTGCAGTGTTAAATAACTACTCCTGTTTGTAACATTTGCAATACAATTTTTACCTACTCTAAATCCTATGTATAATATCTTATATTATATATAGGACCCAAGAAATACAAATTTACATTGAAGCCCAACATTTCGATCCAAATCTAAAAAAAAGAAGCTATGGTTCTGTAATTAAAATAAAATAACAGGCTATTATCCGCATTACCATAAATAT
>JAOYSI010004606.1:0-14168 GCA_025775065.1 Hiodon alosoides
TTTCCCCCCCCCTCTCTCTCTCTCTCTCTCTCTCTCTCTCTCTCTCTCTCTCTCTCTCTCTCTCTCTCTCTCTCTCTGCATATTTAATTACAATATTAAAATGGCTGAAGTAAGTCAAGTGAGAGTTAGTGTTGATTTGTGGTTGCTGATTTTTATCCCATTATCATTGATTTTTTTCTGACCATTCCTATTTAAATTTGATTAATACTTTTTAACAGTTGCTATTGTTTAATTTTCAGAACAAATGCAATGCAAACCAGACAAACTACTGCTGAATGAAATTACGAATCCATCAATTATGTATCCGTCTAAAGCTGAAACGCTTTTCTCAGACATCAGGAACACAGCTGTTGCCAGCTGATTCTGAAGCAATCCCAATGCTCAATTTTCTGTGTTGTTTTGTACAAAAGGTGATAAGGGGAAGGATAATGGCAATCATTAAGCTGTTTATTCCATGTCTGAAGCAGGCAGCTCTCACTCCCCGTGGCGCAATGTAACATTGACACCGAAGTCTGCCCCTTTCTCACCTGGTGGTCGTTGAAATGGCTTGGACGGCGTTCCGATGGGTTGCTATGGCAGCGGTGAAAATAGCCTCACATGGTGGAAGTGCCTGTGCCAGAAGGAGGTGCCAGAATACAAGGCACAGACTGGAATGTATGGATCGATGAGTGTAGTACTGAGATGCTGAAAAACAGATTGCACCTCCTGGGGGAGAATTTTATTCACAGTGATGGCTACCTAGTTTGCCTAAATGGCAAGAGCACGCCCACTGGGTGGTCAAAGGGTAGATTATTTGAAAGAGATCATTTTCCTTGAAAGAGACATTGGTTTACATAAATATAAATGACCAGATTATTAAATTGCTACTACTGGCAGGTGTTGCATGAGCCACATATATATATATATATATATATATATATATATATGCAACCTGTGGAAAAAGGACGTTTTCATCCAAAGTGTGAGACGTTTTCATCTCCAGTGTGAGATTTTGCCCACGTGGGGACAATAAAGTTGACACTGAATCCTCTGGGGCATCATCCAGCAATCAGGGCAAGCACCATCCTGCGCTTGGGCTGATTGCTAAATTTAGCGGCTCGTCATCTCCTTTGGAGAAGAACCCTCGGCCTTCATTACCTGCCGACTGGCGCGGCGGGAGCCTCTCTCGGGGACTTCCTTAAAAGAGTCCATCTGTGTCTCTGAAAACAGAACTCCCGACCACCCTCATTAGGGCTAAGACAACAGAATTGTGCACCTGTGCGCCCAGGGAGATTAACAGCAAAGGTCCTGCCGCCTGTTATCCCGGATGTGAAAACCCAAGACCGGTATATTTAGTCAGTTAGTCATTGTCACCATTTAATTTTGAGAATTTATCACAAAAATGGTGTCACATACTGTGGAATATGCTGTATGCGCTCGGATAAATTGAATTTGGTATTTAACCAAAATAAAAATACTTTGTAAAAAACTTGTTTACATGCTTTATTTAATATACTCTGGAATAAAGTGTTTAGGTCTAGTGAAAGAAGATATCTAACTACAATATCCATTCTTAAGGTGAATCAAACATTCGTTAAATCTTATTTCCAAACCCCTTTTCTTTTGGTTGGAGTTCTGAGTCTGCCAACATGTTAGCATTGTATCCACTTCCTGATAAGTTTGTAACCCTAAGAAAGAAAGAGAAGAATATCTTTTTTACAGTGAATATTCTTCCATTTTTTTCTGGGTGATTACATTTTTCCTCCCGGCAAAACATGTCTCTCTAGGATCTGTCCTAACCAATTTTAGCTTAATTGTTTCTGTTAAAAATGCAGATTTTGTAAATAAATATTGGTTGTCCATTTTTTTAAATGGAAGGTTTTCCGATATTTTAGTGGCATTACTAACCCAATACATATTTCCACCGTTTTCGATAAAACATCAATGCAGGAAGTTTAGCATATTTTTACATCAGCAGAAATGCTTCCCTACAATGTTAAAATTCCAATTAGCAGTCAAACCAAAGGATTGCAACCTGCTTCACATTGGCTCTGTATATCCACTGCTGTGTTTGAGGGATGTCGCCAAGCAAGGGCCTCCTGGAGGTCATCCCCTGGCCCCAGGGTGTGGGCGAGGACGAGAGGGGCAAGGGAAGCCAAGCGAGTTTAATGAATATATTCTGCAGAACTCGGGCCCATCTAATTGCAAGATATTGGCAGAACTGTAGTTCTTTCCCTTCAGCATAATAAAAAGGACAAATTAACTTCACTTGCTGATAATTATTTTTAGGATAGGAAACTACCTGCCACATTTTCTGTTTTTCTTTTGACTCAGACGGCAAAAACGTTTTCACAATTTCATTTGATAATGATTTTTAATAACTGTAATAAAACTGAAAATAGTAAAAATAAATTATTGGGGTAAATTGTGTAAAATATATTATAGCATGAAAGGTGTAACTGATAGACAATCATGGATGAATTGAATTAAATTGGCATCGATTTATATTGGCATACTGAGGCTAACCTTCTCAGAGTGACTTTTTACAAGTAACTTGTGTGCGTCAGATAAGCAGGTATGGTTATCCACCTAGGGGCTGACTCCTTTATGAAGGTGAAGTTTTTCTGGTTGCCTTCCAACCGCGCAGAAACGCAGCAGATGTTAAGGGGGGTGGCGGCGACAGACCATTGTGTCCTGGACAAACCAGCGGTTACAGCTACCGCTCTCCAATACAAAATGTTCAAAAAAAAAAGAACAGCCCTGTGCCCAAAAATGGCATAGTGCTTGCAGAGACCAGAGGCTCATACCCAAAGCGGTGACGGAAGAGAAACACAGCTTCACTTGAAAAATCCCTCTCTGGAGAATTGAAATAATTAGTTCCACGTTGAAGAGAATTATTCTTTCAACAAAGCATGAAAGAAGGAGAAATAATCTAATTTGCCAGAGACTGACACGGAGGACTTAATTAGCATGCTAATGGATTTTAGTTGGGGATGGAATAATTGGAGCTGAGTGTTGGCAAAACACAACATGTGTTAAGTTTAGAAATTCTCTAATGAGCTACCGCACATTCGTAATTTGAGTGCAGCATGGTCAGTCGCAGCTCCCAATAGCTGATTCTCTCTCAATCTATTTTAATCATGAAAGCATGTCATATTTAGATTTTTTTTGCCAAAATCTATCAATTGATAAGTTGCATTTATACCTTTATAATTTATAGATATATTCCTCTATTTTTTGATCGAGCATTACTATATTGTGCCCTGAACTATTGTGCATTTCTTTGCTGGGGTTTGGCCAACATTAGATGGTGCTGTTTGCTTTCACATGTGAATGTGACTAACGTGAGATATTTTGGATTGTGGAACATCGGAGACTAAATCCTCCCTTTACTCCTTTTTATGTGTTGCCTCATGCAATATTTTACACATGCTGTTCTGTGGGCAAAATGCATGTCATATAGGATACATATGGTGTGGTAAGTTTCCTCCTTGCCAACAACTAACAAATTTTGAGTTGAGACACAGCAGGAGAAATGTGACGCCATCCCTTTAAAAGGCAGGTTTGTAAAGCTCCTCCCTCACGCTCTCTTCTCCTGGGTGGGTGACGTTGTTGTGGCTTCCCCAGACCTTAGACTAATGATGCTGAGAGTTGCTCAGCGCGTTTTTTTCCCTCTTCCTTGCCACAGTGAATGTGGGTCTCTTTCACTCCATACCTTCTCTCCCTCACTGGTGGTTGTGACGGCAGTAATTCTTCTTCCACTCTCATTCCCATTTTCTTTCCGTCTGTCCCTCTCTCTATCTTTCTGTCTCCTGCTCTTTTCCTCCAGCCGGGATGTAGTACTCTCCTCATGATTCAAACTTCAGCATCTGAAGAGTTTTTTTTCTTTTCTTTTTACCTTATTTTCCCTCTTCAATAGTGTGCTCAGCTTTTGGACTCTTTTTCCTGGCTGTTTTCAGGGGACCATGGCTCTGAGGGAGAACATCCTTCCCATCAGCGAGGTGTCAAGCCCCTTTCCGGAGGTGGTGGAACTGAACGTGGGAGGGCAGGTGTACGTCACCAAGCACTCCACACTGGTTAGTGTGCCGGACACCACCCTGCATGCCATGTTCTCCCGACGGCCGCCCAGGGACCTGCCCCGGGACAGCCGGGGCCGCTTCTTCATCGACCGCGACGGCTTCCTCTTCCGCTACGTGTTGGACTTCCTGCGAGACAAGCAGCTGGTGCTGCCCGATCACTTCCCAGAGAAGGAGAGGCTGCAACGGGAAGCCGAGCACTTCCAACTGGGCGAGCTTCTGAAGCTGCTGTCCCCCCGGGTGGCCAAGCAGAGCTCCATGAATGACGAGGGCTGCCAGAGCGACATTGAGGAGAGCTCCCAGAGCAGCGACTTGGCCCGTGCCGCTGCTGTTGCCGCCGGCCTGGACAAGCGGTCAGGCTTCATCACCATCGGATATCGGGGCTCCTACACCATGGTGCGGGATAACCAGGCTGACGCCAAGTTCCGGAGGGTAGCCCGCATCATGGTGTGCGGCCGTATTGCCCTGGCCAAGGAGGTCTTCGGTGAGACTCTAAATGAGAGCCGGGACCCCGACCGGCCGCCTGAGAAGTATACCTCCCGCTTCTACCTGAAGTTCACCTACCTGGAGCAGGCCTTCGACCGGCTCTCGGAGGCCGGCTTCCACATGGTGGCTTGCAACTCCACCGGTACGGCTGCGTTCATCAACCAGTACAGGGACGATAAAATCTGGAGCAGCTACACCGAATACATCTTCTTCAGTAAGTGCAGATAAAAATGTCCCTGCTCTTTATTTCTTGATTGCATGTGTCCTGAAAAACCAAGCACTACATATTTACCCTCCCCGTCTTGCTCTCGGTTTGGAGGCAGGACCTGTCCTTCCTATGTGTGTCCTCCCCGGTGATGGATGAACACCCCCAGCTTTGTGTTCTGGTGGTAAGATGTCTGGGAGATTTGATGTCGGCAGGTTTTCTTTTTTAGCTCGGTTGACCCAGAACTTTGGCATTGTGCTGCTAAGATGTGAATATATTGCCTGCTAGCTGATAGATGTTTCACCTTTACTGTTTTGGTGAGACAGAAAGGAAGAATATATAAAAGTAAAGTGGATGTGATGTAGAGCGTATGGAATGCCAGGGTTAGTGTTAAAGGAAACAGGCATGCAAAGAAACTATTGGTTCAATTTTAAACAAGCCAAGACAATAAGAAGCAAGATTTCTGAGTAGAGAATCTGAGTTATATTGCTGGCTACAACATACCTGAGTTCCTGAGTTGACCAGAGGGCTGTTATAGCCAACATGCTGTTCTACAAATGATGGAGAACCCCTTTTAAATCAGATGGCTCCTATGCCTTCGTTGACTTTAATGTATTAGGACATCGACTATAATGGGTTGTGGCCTGAGGCACAACAGAGGCACAAGAGAATTCAGTCCACTGTAGTTCTGTCTTTATAAACTGCTCTCTAATCTCTAACCTAATCTCTGCAAACCGGTGTAGCAGTTTGAAACAAGAGAGAAATTCAGCAGATGATAGAACAAGCGAGAAGGCAGGCTATGTAAAATGTAGTACACCAAACAGCAGGGTGGATATGGAGATTGGTAGAGTCAGCCATAGAGGGGTTAACACAGGTTAAGAGGTCCTGTTAGCTGACCGGCCAGGTTTCCAGGTTTTTTCCTCCGGTCTGTGGTTGGCCCCACCCAAGCTGGGTCTAGCACCTCCTGTGGACCCTAATCAGGGGGGACAGGCAGGGCAGTGAGAGGAAAGAGAATGGGGCACAGCAGGTCGCTAGCAGCAGGGTCTGGCAAACCTCGGTAGCTGATTTTTGTCTGATGTGTCAGGCCAATGGGCTGTTGCTGTCTCGTTATCTAATCGCACGAGTTCTGAGTCACACGAGAGACACATAGAGTCAGAAGGAGAAACAGAGAGAGAGAGAGAGCGAGAGAGAGAGAGAGTGTCTAAACAAGATACCTAACAGTTCGGCAGACCCCTGTTCCAAGATTCAGTTTCTTCTAGTCTTCTAGATCGCTAGCTGAGCTACTCCCGTAGGAGAAAATTAACCAGCAGCCCCACTCTCTTACTCCTGACAGAGTATTCTGGTCCAACAATATCTGAAAGAAAAAGCTTCCCCAATGAATGAAACAACGTATCTCGTCAACAACGTAAACAAACTAGCTAAACGTGGACACTGAATGAAAAGATGAGTAAGAGAGATTGAGAGAACCAGCAACCAGCTCTGCTCAGAGTGATACCCTGTAATAATTGTCACAGAAACACCAGCGATGCAACGTCACCAAAAACGTATGCTACAAATATACCTACATTGAAAATTGGTGAAATTAAATTAAACTAATAAACAAATTGGAATACTAATGAACCCTGATCAGGGAACATATCTTGGCACAAAATCGAAGTCAGGTTGAAAGATCCCCAAAAAAGAAAAAACGTTGTGAGATACAGATTCAGTGACCACAGCCTGTTCATAGAGAAAGGTCCACTGGCTGGCCAGAACTGGCTGGCAAACAAAGCAGGCTTTGCAACTACTGCGAGCTTGCAGAGGTTTTTAAATTATTTTTCAATGTTGCCTATTATCATGCCAAAGAAACATATTTGAATTGAATTGACTGGAGAGAGTCATGGAATCAAAGTGAACGAAATTAACAAAACCTAAAAATGCTTGTCTCATTGGTGAACTCAAACAAAAACACAAAGCAAAATGTAATGTTATCTGGCAATAAATACAATAAAGAATACACCATGGCAGATTACCAAACCATATAGACATAGAAAATCCACCATGGCAGATTACTGAACTGTATATACATAGAGAATACACCATGTCAGATACCGATATAGAGAATACACCATTGCCGATTACTGAATACACCATGATGTAGGGTGATAATCTGTACCAATGTATCAAACTGTATTCTTGGGTGTTCTTTTGCCAGAGGAGAATCAAGAGGACCTCAGCATTCTGACCCCGTGTTGCCTTTCTCTGGCAAGGGAATACTTTAAAACCATCCGGCACATTGTGAATATAAACAATGTAAATATATATATATATAAATAGATATATATATGACAATGTAAAGAAATGATATAATAATTTATATATATATATATATATATATACATATATTAGGGCTGTCAGGCGATTAAAATAATTAATCGTGATTAATCGCATGATTTTCTGTAGTTAATCGCGATTAACTGCAATTTTTAAATGTGCTCAAATTTAAATTTAAGAAGCAGTTTGTTATGTTAAAGGCATACTGTGTTTTATTGCAATGGAAAGAAACACAAAATATTCTGTATCAGAAAGCATTTATTTTTTTACCAAAGTTCACTGTAATTTACAGCTTTTCATGCTTACAATGTTAATAGGCCTACATCCTGAGCGATGTAGCTAGAACACATGTGTGCTTGTCTACAGTTCCCCAACATCCCCAACATCGCTATTGGGTTTGCTATTGCGTTTGTTAGCTTGTTAGCTTGCTGCTCGTTGACTTGTCCATTTGCCTCCAGCGCATGAACTCTAAAAGAGTAGGCTGCTGCTGTCCTGCATTACTAGCTCCTTCAATACTGCTGCTGGCGTCAACTCTGTTTTTAGCTTGTATATGATGCTTAAGTCTCAATGTACTTCGGTGATACACAAATTTACCCTCACAGTAGCTGCAAATAACTTTGCTTTTATCCAAAGAACCATATGTAAGGGTTTTGTAATAAAACTGCCGTTTAAAGCCCTTTAGCAGCTTTCTCCATCGTTCAAGCTTATTTTATCATCAAAGCTATACCTAAATTCAAGCAGTCGATTGACAAACAAGCGCGAGAGCATGGAGTTCTATTTTAACTATTGATTGTTCTAAAGCTCAAAAAAATGCATTAATTGCGACAAAAAAATTAACAGCATTAAGCATTTGAAACGCGTTAACTCTGAGAGCCTTAATATATATATATATATATTATATATATATAGTGTGGTTGATTTTGTGCCTGTGTGTGTGTGTGTGTGTGTGTGTGTGTGTGTGTGGGCTGGCAATATGCAGAAGATGTAAAGCATTAGTTAGAGTTACATGATGTTAAATCCCTCTTCACACTGGGCAAAATTCCATTAAGGCAGTTATTGACGTGTGGCAGTGTTTGTAAAGGATGCCACCTGGCATTTAAAAAAGGCAAAGAAGAAATCTAACCCCTTCTGTTCACTCTTATTACAAAAGCTGCAGCCCTGTATTTGTGAATAAATTATCCACAATTCATTAATTGATTGATATGGCTCAGCATTTGCAAATAACCGAGCAGCTGGCCCTTACGACTGCTTGCGTGGGTGGGAGGTCAATGGCAGGTTTGGCTGCAGTGGGGGCTGATGACACATGCCCGGCTCGCGGGTGATGTAATGTCTGCCCTCAGCATCCCCTTAACCTACCCCAACCTGTTTTCCCACACAAGGTTTTCCCCCACTTCTACTTTTTTATTCACCTTACTCCTTTTATTCACTCAATCAACAGTCCAACTTAAAGCGCTCTTTGCAGGTAGTTTCCTAATAAAATGTACATTGTATATGCCAGTATAGTGGCCCATCGGGTCTGCCATCACTCTCTCTTCTCCTGCCACCCTCTGCGTCTTTCGCTCATCTTCTTCTTCTCCTTCTTCATCTTCCTCATCTGTCATACTGGCGGCCATGGTGGCAGTTTCCAGGAATAAATTATCCAGCACTGCCTCATTATTAAGCAGCAGCATCGGACTCCACACGGCCTCCCTAGCCGCTCAGAAAGATATGAGACTGCTATGGTTTCATTTTAAGCCACGCCAATCTGAAAGTTGCCCATGGCGCCTGTATAATGATGACAAACTGTGTAACCCAGGCTAAAGAACAATTGGAGAGTTTTTGGAAAGCGTGAGACTGATTAATGCATGTATAAGCACTGAGGGAAACAACATTCCTTTAAAGTAACTCGATGTCTGCCGAAATAAGATTCAATTTTTCTGAATCAATATGATTGGCATCTTTAAGTAAAGTTGATTTTTTGTTCCCATTCAAAGCTACATTACAAAGTGTCGCTGGCAAGGTTTATGGCCCTTGGTGAAATTAAATGCGTCTTTATGGTATTTCATTTTTAATAGAATCAATAAATACAGTCATTTTTCGTAAGAGTTTGTGCATGTAAGGACAATTTTATAACCAAAAAGGCAAAGAGTGTGAGGTTGAAAAGGGGTGTGTACTTGGATCTATGACATTTCCACTGAGATACAGCATGAAATGTGTAAAAGGCTTTTTGGGACAAGACTTTGAGGCATTCTACAGCCAAGCAAGCGGAAGACACTCGTCAGGGTTCACTGATAAATGTATCTGCATAATAGTGAAAACTGATACTATGTTTACTGATTTTTCTGCCAAGAGGTAAGAGGAACGGAAGGGGGTATAGGACCGATCCTTGTGGTACAACAAACCTAACCGCTCACAAATTTAAGAAATTGAATAGTGTTATTTAAAACGATTGTTACAATATACCCTGGATTAGAAGGATATGATTGTATATAGTGTCAAAGACAGTACTTAAAGGCAGGCTTAGCAGAACCAGTATGGGATTCGGGATGCTTAAGGACTGAAAACTATCAGCACAACAGACATATCAGAGAGCCTCCCCCATATGATGGTTGCCCGTCAGATATTGAAACACCCATTCTAACTTTCCGACATTCCAGGTATTAGAATGTGGCAAGGCTTGGGAAAACTTCAAAGGTATAAGCTTTAAATTGGCAATCAAATAACTACAAAGAGAACATATCAAAATATCAAGGTGCCCTGGTTTTCAGGGACAGCCAACAAAAAGTCTGACGGAGTGAGGGGAGTGGTTGGGGGGGTCTGTGGAACCGACTCAGTGGAATTGGTTTACATATTTGTACTTGCCGAGTAATGCTCAGCCAAGCACATAACTCTGCTTATTCCTGCATTATTTATGAGTCAGTTATATGACTATCTATTATTTAGTGATTTAGCTTGTGCCCTTATCGACTGCATCACGCGACAATTTTCGATGTTACAAGGCCATTTGTCTTTAGCTAAGACAGGTTTAAACCATTAAAAAATGGTTAGCCATTACTCAAACCGAGTCAGACTCAAAGAGCTCAGCTAAATTATCATTAACATTGTTTTCTAACCAGGAATAAAGATGTCTGCTAATGGTTTGGGACAAACATTATTGTGTTTTTTTATTAAATGTTTTTTTATAAATAGTTCAGATATCAACAGTTTAAAATAATTAAATCCAATTATTTGCTGCAGTACTAGTAAAATATTATTATTAGAGTTTAGCATATACTGAGCTAAACTAGATTTCCATGTATGTTTTTAGTAAGAAAATAAATGCAGGTTTTGGAGATTGACTCTGTGTCCTTGGTGTCATTTGGTTTAGATCAACTGAGACAGTAATGTGCTCAAATGACTCTGAATGTGAAATAATCAGTGCATCACCTCATTAGTCAGAGGGGTGATCTGAAAGAGGAGATGTCTGTTGGATGTCCATTTCCACTGCATCACAAACAGGGAGTTGTAAGTACGGGCTGTCTCTGGACCAGGGCACTCTGGCGTTTTAAAATGTAGCATTTAAATGATTTTATGGAATTAAAAGACCAACGACGAATCATACACATATGACAAGAGACTAATCATACTCAAGTTTCAAAAAGTGCTTTGCCTCATACCCCTGCTAAAAATAAACAATTTCTTTAATTTCTTCAGTTAAGCTTCAGCAGCTTACTTCTTCCTCTTAGCTTTATCTCCCTCTTTGGTGGCTAAATCCTCACGCTTTCAATCAGCAATTACCCGGCTGGTCTCTACTTCTTCTTCTACTCCAAAACCTGCCACGGCTAACCCTGTTGCCCTCTCTTTTTTGCTTGCTTGTTCGCCTCTGAAATTGCCACGGCTAATTACAGTCTCCTTCAACAACTGTTGAAATGCTCTTGGACCTTGGACTGACCCATGTTTGACTATGTGATTAATGGTCTCTGTGCGTTGCTAGCCGACCTAAAGGTTCTAAGTGATCTCACCAATATTTAACAAGGAAATGTAAGGCTACTGGTACAAAGGCAGCTTGGCCAGCAATAGAATAAAATGCTATGGAATTGTAACTTTCTACCACAGGCTGTGAGACAAAATGAAGCCAGAAACCAAAACTCTGGCATCTGAAGTGCACACACTATCAAAGCCACCATTTAACGTTGGCTACATCTTGGCAACTATTCTAAGGGCAAAACTCACAAAAAAAGGTGACACAAATTTTCCACACAATTCTGTCAGAATCACAATGATGTAACTTTTTGCACATGCGAATCAGTGATTTGTTTGCTGGAAGGTCAGAGCTTGTATTGCACTAAATGACCAATGTGTTAGAAGGGGGGTCGGGTACTACAAATAGTACAAATCTGTGTCAAACATGTTTAATTTGCTTAACTTTACAATGGAAATAGGTAAACTCTAACTCTGCGACTAGATAAACTGTCCTATACTGTTTACATTGAAAACATATTCGATATAATCCTTTAGATTACGTTGTCAAAGATCAGAAATATGAAGCAAAAGAATTAAACTGAAATTATGACATAATCATTCAGATTACACTGTCAACAAAAAGATTTGTGACAATACTGCATGCAAAAATATTTTCTTTTGTGGACATAAAGTTTGGGATTCCAAAAAAAAATAAAATAATTTTTTTAGAGTTTTATTTTTATTTTTATTTTTATTTTTTATTTTATTTTTATTTTTTATGAAAGGCTATGAAGTGGCTAAGAAGCTAAACATACCAATGTAACAGTTCAAAGACTTCAAACAAAATGTCAAGGGATGATGCTCCTAAACAGATTAGCTGTATCACAAGAAGCAGCCTAGCTCTGCACGCTTTCCAGCCTGCCTTTTTTTTTTTTTTTGAGAAAAATGGATATCTTAAAGGTTTTATATATATATATATATATATATATATATATATATACATAGCAATGATGGTTATTATTAGCTATTATTTTTGTAATTTACATCTTTGAAAAGATAATATTGGCCTAGAGAATTGATGCAGATTCGGAATTGGCTGCACTCTACCCTGCTTTATTCAGGAAAAAACCAACAAACCAAAAAAAAACAACTCATTGACATTTTGTAGGAACATGCAATGCATATTCCCATAGCAAATGCTTTGCATTTCGCCTTGAAGCTTCCTCTTTGATGACCGCTCCCCAGTTAATCCCTTACGCGAGGGGTAGATGGGGCGGCGTATCGCTCAAAGTCAGTAATGATTGCATTACTGATTTGCAAAGCAGCCCCAAATCTCTGCTGTCATATCAAAATCTGTGCACGCTGCAGGAGCTACTCGCCGCGGTGCTTGCTAGATTAGACCCGTCACTCACCTCCAATGGAGGTTTGTCACTCCAGTAATCTTAGGAAAAGTCTATGCTGGAGGTTAGGTTGAGAATCTCATGGTGATGACTGACTGCACCCACTACATTATTCAAACTTAATTGCAGGGCTTCCAGATGATATGCATTGCCTATGAAAGCTATGGACAGAAGTGAAGTGTTGGTTTGTTTCAACTTCACATAATACAGACAACGACTGGGCGGATCCTTAATAATGCGCGAATGTTTGTCATTTCCCCAAGCAAAGATAAAGCTATGGGCAGCAATTCAGCCATATATGTCTTAATGCTCCGGTTAGAGGAGCCCGGTTCCTGATAACACAGGCGCTTACTGGAACCCGCCAGTGTCGATGCTCACCATCGGTCATGGTCACATTAGGTGAAAATAAACTATTTCGCATTACAAAGCATACGCTCCAGCCTTAAAGCCTTATTGAATGGCCTCTACCAGCAGATAGGGCACTTTCATTGCATGGAGTTCAAAGCCCCAGTGAAAAGAATTGAAAAAACACATAAAGGGAGAAATGTATTACACCACAGTTCAAATCAGCGTAGGAGGATTTGTACAATCAATGAAGCCTGCTAACCGTCTGAGGAAAACTGGAGACAAGCATGTGTTTCAATGTGTGGAAATAAATGCTCTGGGATTTTAAAACAATTTGTTTCAGATTGTTTCCCTTATGATACTAGGAACTTGGACTTTGGTCTCTTTTGTTTCAGAATTTGATGTTGGAAACTTGGATTTAGAATTTAGGAGACCAGTAGCAATCAAAAACATCACTTTTACTTCTACTCAAATAATTACTGATTTATTAAGTGAAAAGCCTGGAACTATGCATAGGTACTGCATATGTGATTTAAAATGATTATTTCACCAGTTATTTCACTTTCTGATTATTGCCTTTAAATCTTAGTACAGTAATCGTTATGGAGACTATGGTGCATTATTGTGTAATCATGATTTGAGCAAACTTGCTTGAGCCATGTCTATCTATCAATCATACACTAAAACAGTGGTTATACAGTGCACAGCATAAATGACACATAAATACACCCCCGACAGATTTCTCAGGAAAACATTAATCTCGCTTTAAAATGTATACTTTCTATGGGATCCTATACAATAAAATATTCGTGCAAATCTGGTTTATTGGTTTAAATTAGATTGGTCAGTACCAAGGGCAAAATTAGAACAATTCTAACGAAATAATTTAAGATCATGGTGCAAAAATTAGTACACCCCAATGAATGTCTAAGGAGAAAAACCTGATAAAATTGAAATTAACAGGAATTCACCAACAGGTGAGTCTAATCAATCATCACACAGGTGGCCACAGGATAATTGACAATTAAGAGTGGTATTTAAGAGAGAAAATCCACTCCCATGACAAAATGGCACCACATGGAAAAGAAATGTCACAAGGCCTGAGAAAGAAAATAATTTCTTTGCACAAAAAAGGTCAAGGTTATAAGGAAATTATTAAAGCATTGCTAATAAGTTTGAATACTGTCACTAAAGTGATCCAAAAATTCAAAAAGGATGAACTTGTGGGAAGCTTTCTGAGATGGCCAGGCCGTCCATGGAAGTTAACACCTCATCAAGAGTGTTTTGTGATGAGAGAAGTTGAAGAACATCAGCATGCAAGTTCAGCACATTTGGCTAAATCATTAGAAAGTCAAACTGGGGTGACTGTTTCCCATGACACCATACGGCGTACACTGCAGAGGAGTGGCATGCATGGCTGTCATCCACGAAGGAAGCCACTGC
>JAOYSI010004607.1:0-14167 GCA_025775065.1 Hiodon alosoides
AACAAATTATTTCTCTCCCCAGTGTTTATATATATATATATATATATATATATATATATATATATATATATACAGTAATTTAGTCTTTGATATTTATGTTTTTTCTTCTGCACTAGTGTGAGCAAAAACAAATTTTAAATTTCTAAATACTCTTTTTCCAATAGCAGTCCAAGGAGATGGTTTTGCCTCCATAGAGCCCTGATCTCAGCATCATCGAGGCTGTCTGGGATTACCTGGACAGACAGAAGCAAGTGAAACAAAGTCGGTAGAAGAGATGTGGAAAGTTCTCCAAGATGCTCTTCAAGATCTACCTGCCGATTGTCTTATAAAATTGTACGACAGTTTACCTAAGAGAATTGAAGCAGTATTTAAGGCAAAGGATAGTCACACCAAATATTGAATACATTTTTTGGTTGTTTTTGTGTTTTTTATTTATTTATTGTTTTTACTTTTTACTGCCCTTAATAGTTTTTATTTTATTATTTTATTTTCATTACATAATTTTTGAAAGCAACTTCAATTCACATTTTTTTTACATGTGCCTAAGACTTTTGCCAGTACTGTATATGTATATTTTCCCATGTCAGAAGTTAATCTGACCTAGGCATGACCCAGAAATTCCTGAGTGAAGCGTATAGATTTCGTTGATACTTTGCACAGCACAATGTAATGGCTAACAGATTTAACTGGATGAAAAAGGAATGTTCCACCCATTTTTAAAAAACTGTTATGCCTGGCCAACGTCTGTGTCAAATTACAAGTGGTGCATAGATAAGCAGATGCTGGACTGCAAGCATTATTTATTATTAGTGAGCTTCGCAGAATAGCAAGGGCAAGTGGCAAGTGATTGAGAAAATTACTTCTTCTCATGCAATATTTGGAATGTTTGCAGACATTTATCGTGTGTTGGGATACTACACCTGACATGTATGCTTAGGAATATGTTCATTTACATTTATCAGACGGTTACCAGATTTTTCTGGGTTTTTCTGAAAAAAAGAGTGTGCTCTGAATTAGTCGAGGGACTTAATTAATACCTAAAAGTACTGTAAAACTGCTTTTTGAACATTAAACAGCTCATTGCTACCAAATAAGAATATATTTTTTATTCATTTTTAAACAACATTAAGGATTAATCAGTTCTGATTCTGTTGGCTTCCTCTGAGCGACGGTGGACACTAATACAGATAAGGGACATCCTCCATCCTAAAAATCCACCAAGATGCCGTCCACAGTGTTTTTTTCAGCACAAGATTAAAGTGCTCTGTAATTTTCTCTCCCACAGTGTTTTTTCAGCACAAGGTAAAAGTGCTCTGTGAGTTTCTCCCCCACAGTGTTTTTTCAGCACAAGGTAAAAGTGCTCTGTGAGTATCTCTCCCACAGTGTTTTTTCAGCACAACGTAATAGTGCTCTGTGAGTTTCTCTCCCACTGTGTTTTTTCAGCACAACGTAAAAGTGCTCTGTGAGTTTCTCTCCCACTGTGTTTTTTCAGCACAACGTAAAAGTGCTCTGTGAGTTTCTCTCCCACAGTGTTTTTTCAGCACATGGTAAAATTGCTCTGTGAGTTTCTCTCCCACAGTGTTTTCAGCACAAGGTAAAAGTGCTCTGTGAGTTTCTCTCCCAAAGTGTTTTCAGCACACGTCGGTTGGCACAGTGGGAAGCTAAGGTTGGGAAAGATGAAAATATTGAGCCATGTGACATGACTGGAGGCTCTGAAGACAATGTCGGGAAGCTTCAATTGCCGTCGCCTTCAGATAAGAAGGATTTTCAATGGCTATCACTTTCCTGCGCCTTCACTTGTGCTGTTCCGCATTTATCACTGAAAGTGACTTGTTGCCCTTTGACGCTTTGGAAAGGTCTGTTAGGGTTCGGCACATACTGTCGCTCATGATGAAAGCTTCACTTAACGCTGTTTTAGCGGTTTTTGTTATGTTGCACATAGTGATGAATTAAAGGAAGCCTATGGTACAAACGTTAATCCTATCCAACGTTCAAATGCAATTCCATTGTTTGCTAATCTGAAGTAATATTCTGCTGTGATCTCTTTGCATTGCACTGTGACCACGCCAGTGTCTTACAGCTCCATCTCTGTTGATATGTCCACCCCTGGCCATCTGCTGCTTGGGAATTCTCATTAGTCCTATTCACTTGCCCATTGAATGTACATGGCTGAGGCTTTAAAAAGTCGTCGGTGTAGGTGGGATAAGGATGGTAGTATAATGTTACTATATTGTCACTTTAATGTCACCACAGCTGATGCACACAGTTGACAATAGACAGGCGTGTCAGACATATAATAGTGCAAAGTGTATGTCTTTCATGCTTTTCCTCATCTTTCCTTCTTTTGAAGCACACAAATAGACAAATTTACTTTGATGAAAAAGATTTGTCTTCCGTATTGATCTAAATTCTCTTATTTGGCTTCTGGGCAGTCATCAGTAAAAATGCCAGTGGGTTGTCCATCCCCGAGGATGATAATGAAGTATAGTTTCTTCTTCTGTTTAATAGAACACTCAGAAGTACAAAAGCCACTTCTATTTACCACTGTGCACTTCAACATATTCTTTACTTACTCACTAGTTGAAAAGCTGAAATTCTGTGACGCCTTTGTAGAATAACCAATCAGATGCAATTCCTCCCTTCAATGTGGTTAAAAATTTTCTGTGTGGGTGATATCTTATGCCAATAATTTTCATGTACATATAAAGTTGAGGGTTCAGTTTTCAATTCTGTTTGAATGTCTTAATGTTAGAGATAGGGCGACTTGAGAATGGTCTACTTGTCATTTTGAATGCACTACTAACTGTCAGTGCATTCTGCTTTAAGTGATAAGACTTCTCCCCTGGCGGAGTACAGCTTATCATATAGCACATGCCTATCATCGGCCCTGCACATGGAGGAAAGATCTCTACCTAACCACTCCCCAGTAAGAAGTCTCATTATGACATGAACAGTCTTTTGCAACCCCTCTGAAGAAACTTACATAATTTATATCACTTCTTGGTCTCGTAAATCAACTGCTCTCTCATACATTTTTCCAAAGCAGGACTATTCATTTATTTTCTGCAAAGCAAACCCCACCTCGAAGTGGCCATACTACATTTGGTTGAAAGTTGGCCATCTGAAACGATTGATAGTCCAGACCTGGATCAGTAAGGGGCATTTTGCAACACTTGGCCTTAATTTCTGCTCACAAAATGATAAAGAAATTGACTTGTGAGCTTTTAAACTAAGCTTACGACACAATCCAGTTGAGGTGCAATCCGTGAAAACTTTTAAAAAGGCAGTATTTGGTCAGAATCCTGGAATTTAATTCCGTTTTAACATCAGAGTATAGCTTGGAGCGCAATGCAAAGCATAGCAATAGCCCACTCTGGAGAGATAAAGAATATATTCTTTTTAATACACTAGAATCTAGATATTTCTCAATAAAAAAATATGTAATAAGGTAACTAGTTCCCTCTGGTGGACAAATAGTGTATTATCATGCAGTGTGGCACATTTGTGTAAAATCTTTTGGGCCCAGAAGGGACAGCAACACTGCCAACAGTTACACACCTAGTTTCTCTTTGTTTTGTATGTTTGCAAGTCAGTTTTCAAAAAGACAAATATGGTGTGGCATGTAGTACACGTCTTCAAAAATGAAACTGAATGAGTCCTGGCTGACAGGTTTTTTTTCCATAGCAGCTGGCCAAAGAGTAATACATTTAAATAAAAATAATAATAATAATTGTAGATTTAAGCAAATTACTGACTTGCTTTGAATATGATTTTAACAGGTCCTCTAACAACTATAAACTAACAAATCTCAATGTAGTTAGCTAAGCTAGCTGGTCATTTTTCCAAGTCAATGTCATAAACCAGCCATGACAGCTAATGCCAAAACTTTTCCTTAGTTGGTTGACAGTGACTATTTTTAGAGACGTCTGATAAATATCAGCATTGCTGTTCAATTGTGTGCAGATTGATTTGATTAGGCTATTAATGTCCTGAGAAGTTCATGTTAATTAACCCGAAAGACCTGTCTGGCACCCAGGACATTTAACAAAATGCAATGTGGCTCTGGAATCTGACTTCTAAAAAGGATTACTGGTTTGAGGCGGAGGGGGAGAAGAGTTCGGAGTAATCTTAAATTAAATAACAAAATGTAGTTTGTGGAAAAGGAATACATTTAAATGCAGTTTTCAGTATTTTTACTTTAATGTCAAGCATTTCAGACTTGAGATAAGGGCAATTGGCTTAACATAGAGAATGTCAATCCTCAGAGGATTTCACTGGTGCTCTTGCAGAAGGCTGGAAACCAGTTGGTGCATCCTTACTCTTGCTTTAGATCTAGGTAGTAGCTGAAGATGTAAGGACAGGGGATGGCTGGAAGAAAGGGGGAAGACGAACTGTTCGGTCTTTCCTGGGTTCTCATTGAAATGAATAATACATTCCTTTCATATCTGTGATTGATAAAGGAAGGCTTCAGTCTTTTTGGTAATTTAAATGAATACAATAGGGGCAGCTGGTGGTGAAGTGGTTAAGGTGAAAGGTTTCAAGTCCCATCCCAGCTGTTGTGTCCTTGAGCAAGGTAATTAACTAGAATTGCGATAGTAAAATATCCAGCTGTGGAAGAATGTAGAAATTTTAAGCTGTGTAAGTCACCTTGGATAAAAGCTTCTGCTAAGCAACTAAATTGTATTTAATTGTAATATGCATATCACTTACAATAATGTACAGTTTAATGGTATAGTAATTTTGTTCTCTAATTCCTTCATTTTATATAAATGAGGCTGTAATACGACATTTCACATGAGCTCTTTAAGTTACCTTCATTATATATTTAAAAAATGTATTGAGAAAAATGAACCAGAAGGCTGCAGCTCTATCTGAAACAGATTGTCTCCATAATGCTTGCCATTCAGACTGAATTCAGAAACACTTACTGGCACTTGCTGCTCAGCTTCTTGTCACAGGCATGAGCTCAGTCCCCACAGGAGGGCCCAGGACAAGTGTAATGGTAGTTCCCACTGTAATGAAGACCGTATCATACAACAGAACGACAGCATTGCAACTTATAGTCATTCGGTTGTATATATACAACATGCATTGTAACATGCAACCCGGAGTCATACTGGAACCTGCAACCCGGAATCACAAGTTGGAACCCACAACCCGGAACTTACGTTGGAACCTGCAACCCGGAATCATACGTTGTGACCTGCAACCCAGAATCATACATTGTAACCTGCAATCTGGAATCATACACTGTGACATACAACCTAGAAATCATATGTTGTAACACAAATCCGTTGTTCTCTCATTCTCATAAACCTGGAAACTGAACTGACCATCTGTTCCAAGGCTTCAGATGCCACTGCTGCCTGGCATGGCATTCCAGAGGTAAATCAGCAGGCAGTGAGGAAGGTCATTCATAGATTTGACACAATTAAAATACAGGCTGGATAGAAAGATTTTGTAAGGGATTTTTAGTAGTTCAGTATCCGTCTTTTATTTTTGAATGTTTTTGTGGATGTGTCCACACATCCAACACATCATTGTATTGTAGTGCCTTTCAACACTAGTCCAGAATTTCTGAGTTATATAATATGGTTGACTTAATTTTTTTATATTAGTTCTGAAGGCACCAAAGGTTGTGGAACTTTGTTTCGGATCTTCGCGGTGAACACAGAGGAGACTAGAGACTCAATGAAATTTAAAGGGTTTTATTACTATGCGCACTAGCAGACTTATCTGAACTAGTCAGTGGAACCTAAAAGCTTGAGTGTATGTAGTGACAGAGCATGACAGCTCAGATGATCACATGGCGCACACCAGAAGCCATGCCGGCAGCCATGCCCATATTTGCAAGCTATGCACAATTGACCAGGGCCCACCGGCTGGTTCTGTACTGATTGCCCTCCCACTGTTCTCCTGTCTGCTCAGCTGTAGCAAAGCTGCAAATCAATAAAAATTTGATACATACACCAAACACTTAGCTTGGAAAAGTAAGATTATCCAATGAGAATATTTCCTCTTGGGGCTACTACATTGTGATTGCAGTTTCTTATGTCTGTAGCAGGAATATCATATGGCAGTTTAGACATAATATCCAGTCAGTGGCAGTCCAGTGGGAGAAGCTGGTTGAGGAGAGAGGTCGAAGAATGACATGAATTGTGTAAGCTAGCAGGTGGGCCACAAACCAGCAAACATCAATGCAGTACAACCGAACAGTGTTTTAGAGAGCACAACAGGTTGTTTCGTGCCACTGATAGGCTATTGTACCAGTTGACTACACTAGGTTCCTCAAAAACCAGAAGCGGCTTCAACGGGCACGCGATCACCAACACTGGTAAACTGAACAATGTAAAGTGTAATGGTGTATCGGTGTGGGGAATGTTTAAGGCCCATATTAATCTCTTCGTGGCTACAATTCATCCTTTGTAACATTGATACTTCCAGCAGAATAATGCATCATGTTACAAAGTACATATGGTCTCAGAATGGTTCCAGGAATATGACACCGAGTTCAATTCACTTGAGTTGCCTACGAAGTCCCCAGACCTCAACCCAATAGAGCAGCTTTTGGGATGAGTTGGGCTCTTTGTACTACTGTTCAATCTGGAGCAATTGCATGATGCCAGTAATCCAGTAAGCAAGAACCAAAATCCCCATGGAATGTTGAAAAACATTCCCATGAAAACCTTGTAGAATCCACGTCCCAATAATTCAGGCTACTCAGGATGCAAAGGGGGGTCCAACCTGGTAGTAGATGGTGTACCTAATAAACTGGCTACTATGTGTACATTTATGGCTAATACAAAAACACAAACCAAAAAACAAGTTTGGAAAAGTTTGTATAATGTCTTTGCAAAAAAAAAAATGCTCAGGATTAATAAACTTTAAGCTTAAATGCCTTGTCTGTTTTGTCAGCCCCCATTTGATTTGAAAATGATATTTACATAGTTAAATTAGCCTGAGTTAAAATAAATTTTACATTTCAAAAAGTAAAAAATATATATATCTTCACATAATTAAGGGGGTATACATAAAATTGAAAGCATAACTATAGTTTGCAATCTGCCCACAAGGAGTTGTTCGACTGCACAACCTGGCGTCGAATTTAAAAATAACCCACGAGGGAAACACTTCGGGAGGAAAGTGGTGGTAAACTGAATAATTTCATCATACGCATTACATTAACAAAAAAATCGTAAGACTAGACCTGTCGATTGTTAGCCCACAACAGTATTGCGAAGGGTTACGTTTCTGGTTAATTCCTCTGTACTGCTGCACTGCTCAGGTATATGGCGTTCCTAAGGCTCAGCGCTCAGGTTATTAATGGTATTAAGATTAGGTGAAGTTAATGAGGCTTACTGAGATGTAACAAGGGAGCATAGGCAATGTGTAGTGAATAGTGAAATTATTTTATGTTTTTCAACGCTGGATCGAAATATTAAACATTAACAATCCACTGCGCTTGTCTTTCGCGTTAATTTCATACATATATGGCTGATTTCTTATAATTGTCTTTGTATCCCTTGACTAGTCACCTATTTTTATTTATCTCTTAATGTAAAAATGTTTCGGGTTGAATTTGTAAGTATTATGTCATGTTTAGAGGGTATAAACACAATACTTGCGGATTGACTAAAAGAACGCGTGTCACTTAATTAATGCTGATATTACATAAGCAGAAGAAGTAAGATAATTGCCTTCAAAAATTCAAATAAAAATCAACATCATTAATATTATGCCACTATATTTAATCAGTCCGGGCACCCACAGTGTGTAGCGCGTGCAAGTACGGTCCTGTCACTTCCATTGCGTTGAAAACATCGGAGAAGCGAGCATGCGCACAGTATAATAATTAGTTTCATTCATACGTACGGCCACAAAAAAAAAAAATATCAGGTTGTTTTTGTTGATTAAGACTGTACCTGATTTCACAATTGCTTCTGTTTTTGCCACTGGTGACCCACATTGAAGGTACAGGGAACGTAAGCCATACAATGAAGAAACGGTTCGTTGACGCTAACAGACTACGGAAAATGAAAAAGACTAAAATAACCGAAAGGATCTCTGAAAGGTACCGTGAGGTGACGCAGCAGCCGTACTGTATACCGTTGCTTTTGTTGTAGCTACGCTTTGTGTGGTGCGCATCTTCTTTCTCATTTGACTGTTAGTCGTTGAACTGATTTGTTTATTTACGATTTTCATGACTAATTAACGTTAAATTATCTACACCTACAAATAACTGTTAATTTAACATGTTATTGCATTGGGCGGCTTGATATCGACTACAATTCATGACACGTATGAAAACACAGAAAAACATATTCAACGTGCATTCAAACAAAAACGCAAACATCAATAGCTGTCGTTAACCGTATTGAATTATACTTCCTATAATTTCATCGATGTAGTATTATTATCAGACACAATACTATGATTATTATGATTGCTATTTTTATTTTATTATTATTATTTGAAGCATTCAGTTGTCTTTTTCGAACTGCTCAATGCCTTTTAGTGGGTGGCCATTAGCAACTTACACTTACTGACAGCATGTCTAGACCATAAGACAATTGCATTGCTTCTTTGGGTTGAAACAAATACCTAAAGTTGTTAATTATTTGTGTCAGATACTCAACCACAATAAGCGTGTTAAACGTTGCTGACATACTAAAATCTTTTTTTAATCATTATGAGTGGAATAAAATTTAGAATGTAGATTTTCTGTTGTTTTTAAAATGCGACCAGACAAATGCCAGATTCAGCAATGTATCTGTTATGCCTTGATATTTGCATATGATTACGGGAGTAAAACTTGTTTTTGATAGAATGCCTTTGTTGCCGTTTAGATGCCATATGAATTCACATGGTTTAGACATTGATTATATAATGACTTGCCGTCATCTCGTACGGAAGTTGTCTTACAGATGGGTCGCACATTGTGAATATGCGGAATTTTATTTTCTCAGTATTATACATTCCATCATCCCAGAAATATCGTTGTCATGGTTACTAAACATAAACTGGGCCATGTAGTATTGTGGTCGTGAAATGCATTGCAATGCAATGCACAAAAAGAACAAAGAGACAAAGAAATAGAACAATAGACAACCACAATCAGAAGCATAATTTTGTCTTTAATTTAGCCTGAGTATGCAACACGTTTTTTTTTATTTTGCACATGATTCTTCTAAATAGAAGTGACTGCTAGCAAGTGTTATGTAAACGCAATGTTACCTACCTCTTATTTTAGGTGTTTTCATTTATACAAATAAAGCGGAAATGAACTCTAATTGAATGAATAGATGTTTATGTTGCCTTCTGTGCCATGTTTAAGCTGAGGCGCCCTAGAATTTTCTGATTTGCATTAATATCATAGGAATGGGTTATGAAAATTATCATTGATTTACATTATTAAAAATGTAAAGATCTTCATTTAGTACTATAATATTTATGTTTGGGTCAACAAAACAAAATTATAACTCAACGATCAGGATACAAATATATTGCTTTTTAAAATATGATTCTGTTCATTTTACAGTGATTATGTTGCTGAAATATTGTCTAAAAGGTATTAATAATGGTATCTATCCTCATGTTTTTTTCCGTTCTGTGTCTTTTTCAGTGCTTATACATTTATGAAGTTTATGATGGTGTGGATCCTGGTTCTCTTGGCTGATTTTATTCTTGAGTTTAGATTTGAGTATCTGTGGCCTTGCTGGTTATTCTTTGGCAGCGTCTACACAACCTTCCACTGTCATGGACTGGTAAGCACCTATTGGAAGAGTATTTCGTTTTTTTACCCAATCACAAGATCATAAATAGACAGACATTTATTTGAAGTTAGTAAGCATTGTGACAGCATACTGTAAAAGTAGAAATGAAAAACAACAGTGGAATATATGTATTTAAAGATAGTAGAACCATCTTACTCTATAATATAATGCAGCCAAGTGGTCCATTGGCGCTTTAATCTTTTCATCTCTCTGTTTCAGGTTATCTGTGTGGTGTTTGTATTTGCAGCATTTACCCTTGACGTATTTTGTCTGGTTTTTGTACCTCTGCACTGGTTATTCTTTGCTGCCAGCACATACGTTTTATTTAACTATATATGGCACACAGGTAAGAAAACGTTTCCCACTGCGTTGTCAGAAATACATGGACAAAACTTAGACTTTTGTGGTGACCAAGATATTTAATTAAATTAGCATTGGAGGTTGATGCAAAGCTTCAGAAGTAGAAAAACCTTTCCTCTTTGTCAGTTCTGTGATGATATTGATTCATCTTGTAATTGTTGTTTAGACTGCTCTTGATAAAATATAAAATGCATTACCCTATGTAAATCTCCTATGACAAAGCTGACATTACGACTGACATGCACTTTATCTATGATGTTTTCAGAGAAAGGACTGTGCGTGTCCACCGTGTCCCTCTGGATACTGCTTGTGTATACAGAGGCATCACTCAGGTTCAAAGATCTGAAAAACTCCCATGTCAACCTCTCCCATCTTTTTGCAGCGCATTGGTAGGTTGACAGGATTTGATGTAAAACGCCCAGATAAATTAAAAAAGTTAAATCAACTCAAGAAATTAAATGCTCCTCAGTTGCTCATGCTCTTCAGATGAAAATGGTTTGAGATGCTAATATTTTAAGCTACTGTGATTATCAGCTACAGTGATTTTTTAAATACTACTTTTATTCTACGTCTTAGTCAAGTAGAGTAAGTTGAGTTACTCGATAACATTGTACAAAATTGACCAATTTGGCGTGGCCCAAAAGGATTGTAAAAAACAGGGAATGTAATTGTTTATGAATGAATTGTAACCAATTTTCTTCACCCTTTTTTCTTTTAGTATTGGCTACCCGGTAGTATACTTGGGATTTGATGCGACCTGTTACTTCACCAGCATTTTTAAACTCCGCACGCAGAAAGCTGTTCAGAGTGAAAATGACTTCCACATGCAACTCTTGCTACAATCTCTACCTCATGGCTTGCAGTTGTATCCCAAATGTGTGCCAGACTGCAGGGAAAGTAAGTTTTATTAAGATTTTTTGTTTGATTTTGAATTTAAGGTTAATTAAATTCTGATGAGTCCACAATATTAAAAATGTTAGCTACATTTTCTCATATACAATTGACATCCAGTCCAAATTACTGTTATAAAACTTCAAATGCTCATGAGTTTTTAGTTTTTACTAACTTCCTACTTCTGAAATTCCAAAATTAGCAGTGGCTTAAGAGCATCATATATTGCCCTCACCTTTAAAGGCAGGAGAATGTGCTGAGATTCCAATTGGAAGACAAAACCAGTGACATCACGATACCATTGTCCAAATGCTGCTGTTTCTTCAGATGAGAAATACCAAGTGGACTGTCTCCAGATTGATGGGTCTGAAAAGACTGATGGGGATCCTGAGGACACCAGGTTGGCGTACCCAAGCTCCCTTCTCCCGGATCCCAAAGTGCTCGGCGAGACCAGGGAGAGCCATCCTTGTCGGGCACGGGTGCCTGAGTCTCCAGGGAGCTCTGAAAGCCTACCTCATGAAGAGCAGGGGGCCAAAGCTCCAAAAACCTCAAAGGCCTCCTCGCCCAAAGTGCGCAGAACCCCTGCCAACAGCGCCGGGCCTCCCAACCGGGAGAAGAAGCAGAAGAACGGGACCAAAACCATCAGCCCCAACAGGACCGCCACTGACAAGAATGTCATAAACAACCTGAGCAATTGTTCCGACCAGATTGTCAAGTACGTCTCTCCGGTTCTTATTGTGCTTTCATTGTTATGGTTGGAGTTTTTCTCAGGGAACTGTGCATTGACATGTTTTTTTATGACCCAGTGTTTTTTTTTTGGGTTTTTTTTGCCGATTGTTTTGCTGTTTTGTCACATTGTAAAATATATAACCTAATTCTGGCCTATGCAGTATTCATACCCCTGAAAAGTTTTAACCAAAAAATACCTAAAAGAAGAAACCTATTTTTAGCCAAAATATGATAATTACATCCATTTCCACCTTTACTCAGTATAAAGATTAAATGTAAAATAACTTATTGTCTTTCATGAGATTTGAGAACAGGAGGGATGTTTGACCATATCCCCTGGTGAAAAGGTCCATGGAGGTTCAGTGACGTTGTTGTTTTTTCTGTCATATATCTTTCATCCAATCATCTTATCCGCACCTCAAACAAGGGTGCCAGGATGATAAGATATAAAAAAAACCCTGAAGTTAAACATATCCACCTCCTCAAAATGTTCTTCCAAACAGTAGCATGCTATGCCACAATTGTTTTGTATCATTGTGGAAAGTTAAACCAATTTTACAAATACATTTGTATTTATTTGCGCATCAAAAAGTGATAGCACACAGGTATATATTCAATTAAATACACCATACAAAGATTTGGAGGCCCCTGTATGCAACTTTTCTTCTTCTGTTGTTTGTGTGCAGGTTGGAGCAGGAGCTGATGTGGTTAAAGGCGGAACTGCAGAGTAGCAAGCAGAGTGAGCTGGAGTTGCGCAGTCATGTGTGTAACCTCACTAACACAGAGCGAAGTCTCCGTCCAGAAGTCTCCCTGATGCGACAAGCAAACGAGTTGCTACAGAACAAGTGAGTGTTATTTTTCTTTCTTCTTCCCGCTGTGTCTATGTCTCCCTCTGTAGGTCTGAGATATGCGTTACAGTTGTAACTGCTGCAAACCTGTTGGATTCTGTCTGAGCACTACATTTCTGTTTCAATTCACGAAATGATGGATTTGTCGTCAATCACAGGTTGCTGTGCCTAATGAAGACCAAACAGAGGGACAAACAGACGAGTACACTGCTGGAGAAAAAAACTAAAGCAGAGATTCAGGCACGAATAGCTGCTGAGAAACAGCTGGCTGAGATTCATTCTCGAAAGCTGGATGAAGCTTCCATCATACCTCACAGTGCCCTGCTTTCAACAAACAGGTATAAACCCATCCTGGTTGTGTACCGTCATGGCATAATGGCCAATATTACATTTCTACAGATATTGAGAAAATTATTCAGCTTGTCTGAGAGTCCATTTTTTTAAAATGCTTTATGGCAGCTTTAAGGCCTAAGCTGACATATAAAATACTCCATAATGTATAAAAAAACCTCTTATATGAAATTATACACATTCCTGTTAATTTATGTATGGTGAGTACTTCCAGTGTGCACCTACATTCTGTTTTATAGGCAACGTTTAGGTATGAAAATACATAGCTGCTATTCAACTTCTGCCTAGAATTTGCTGTGTGCTATTTCTTCCCAACTACGTTGTCTTTTCATTCACTTGAAAGATATCTATAAATCCAGAGTTACAGAAAATAATTTTATAGCTCCTTATGTTTCCTTCTGTGTGGGCTGCATGAAATCCCAACAAAGTTATCGGTCTCTCTATGTCAGATTATTAAGCCTGTATTCTCTCCGTCTCTTACACTAGGCAGGAACACACAGAGACCCTAACGTTAAAGAGAAAAGCTAAAGAGCTAGAGACAGAATTCAGACAACTTCAGCTGGAGTGTCAAGGGAAAGAGAGTCAAGTAATAGCACTAGAAAACGAAGTGGAGGTAAATAGACACGTTTTAAGTCTGTGCTGTGAGGATGTTAATGTCCAAGATGTGAGTTTAAGTCTGTGGCCTGTATTCATTGCAGTGATATTTGGCTTGTCTTCGTTTCGATATTGTATTGTGATTTGTTCTTTTAAATGTGACTTGTTTTGCCATTCATGTGTGCTATCTATTGTGTATTGTAAAGTAAAACTACAATATACGATTGGGGAACTGAATGGTTTAGTTATTAGTTTGTAAATATAAATCAACATGGTATTAGTTTTTTTTGGGTGTACTGGTTATCGTTAGTTATTTCATTCTCTTGCTTAACTAATTTATCTTTTATGAAATACTTATACCATAATAGTTCTATTTAACTCGCAAATTAAGTGCAGAGATAGAATCCATCATTTTATTCAGAAAAAAGCAACATACACTTAACAGTTTGTTTATTCTTAACTGCTCATTGTTTAACATGTTTATATATATGTATATATATATATATATTTACATTATCATTCAACAGATGAATACTGCCTCATTTATATTTTTGCATTATTATTATTATTTTAGGCAGTGCATCATAATTGGATAATCAACATTATACGCAAATATCAAAT
>JAOYSI010004608.1:2496-34846 GCA_025775065.1 Hiodon alosoides
CCAGTCTAGTCACAGGTACGAGGGTGGCTAACTTGTCCAGTCTAGTCACAGGTACGAGGGTGGCTAACTTGTCCAGTTTAGTCTGACAGGTGCATGGGTGGTTGACACGTTGTGTCAAGCTATAGGTAAGTGGTGGTGGTTCAGTCTATTGAAAATAGGCTCTTTAGTCAAAACAGTACATGTAAAAAAATTCTGTAAAGCGAAGATTCGTTCAAAAATAATGAAATGTAAAGTTTATAAATATAAAAAAAACACACCATAAATAAATAAAATAAAATCAATATTTGTGTGATGACCCTTTTGGCTTTAAAAACTGCATCAATTCTTTTAGGTACACTGTCCCTCCAAGATTGCTCCTAGCATCTTGGAGAACTTTCCACAGTTCTTTTACAGACTTCACTCGCGTCTCTGTCTGTCCAAGTAATCCCGGACATTTATGTAAAAAGACTACAGTGAGACCCTAAGACCTAAGACTGCACAGCGTTGTAGTTAGTCCACGAGACCCTTGTGTCTTCCCTTGTGGTCCATGGGGGGAAAGGTTTGATCAGTGGGCATCCTGACAAGGGTGTACCCTGCCTGCAGCTTTCTGGAGCTGGAGCCTAAACCAGCAGACACCCTGAATTGGAGTGGTTCCGGAAAAATCAATGAAGTAAAGATGTTATTGTCTGTAAAGATGTTATTGTCTGTAAAAAAAACTCCATGATGAAAGTCCTCAGTGAAATTTGCTTATCTTTCAGGGATTTCCTCTCTTGATAGTAAAGCTTCTGGAAAGATGGGCGTGCGGGCTGTTATTTATTACATGGTTACCACCTTCATTGCTGTCTTCATTGGCATCGTCTTGGTGATAATCATTCAGCCAGGCAAAGGCAGCAGGGACAGTCCAGTTCCCTCTGCTGGCAAAATTGAGCCTGTGCAAGCCACAGATGCCTTCCTGGATCTTGTCAGGTACTTCTTCTGTTTTCATTAAAGTCTTCACATTTGAGGTTAAATTAATCTATCTGTATCTAAAATGCAGACATTCTTCAATAGGATTTTACATTGTTTTTCTTGTCTCTTGTCTTGCAGAAACATGTTCCCGCCAAATTTAGTGGAAGCATGTTTTAAGCAGGTAAAATGTTTAAGGTTTCTTTTTGGTCTATCTTGAGAACATTGGCTACAGTTTTGCAACTGGTAGCTATGTTTTATTGTATTCCATGCCAGACTGAACTCCATGTCAGATTTCCTAAAAATTACCTCAGGTCTAAATCAGGTTTTTAAATCAGAGGTCATTTTCATTACCGATTTTAAGACATCTGGAATTGAGATTTTAATCGGTTTGGTTGTTCTCAGAGAAAACTACTCTCCACAAAATGATTGGGTGAAAAGAATAACCCTGACCCCTACCCGTTTTCACTCGTATCCAGCACAAAACCGTCTACTCCAAGAGAGTCTACAGGAAGAATGTGACGGTGGAGCTCAACTTCACCGAGGCCATCAATGTCTCCGAGTCGGCCTCCCCCGCTAACTTGAGCAAGGTCCTGCAGATCATCGAGGAGACTGTGGAGGAGACGGTGCCCGTGGTGGGCTCGTCCAATGGGGTCAACGCCCTGGGCCTGGTGGTCTTCTCCATGTGCTTTGGACTGGTGATTGGCAACATGAAACAACAGGGCCAGCCGCTTCGGGAATTCTTTGACTGCCTTAATGAAGCCATCATGCGCCTGGTAGCCGTCATCATCTGGTCAGTGTCAGGTTTTGCGCTTAGCCGCCAAGCTGTTTGTTTTTAAATGGTACTTCAATAGCAACTTGCTATTGTTTCGCTAGTGACATTCACACTAGATCATTTATTTTTTGTGGGTTTTAGATTTTTCCTGCAACGTAGCCGGTTAGCAACCTTTTCCGTTGGGCACTTACTGTCTTAACTAGTTATTGAGATACAAAAGCCACACATCCCCTTTGTGTTTCTCGTGTTGCTGCAGGTTCTGTGAAACGGAAACTGTTCGGGCAAAAGTGGTTAATCATCCGACGTTAACTGTTCCCCGTTGCGCTCAGGTACGCCCCTGTGGGGATCTTCTTCCTGATCGCAGGGAAGATTGTGGAGATGAAGGACTTGGCCCAGGTCGGGGGACAGCTGGGCATGTACACCGTCTCTGTCATCGTGGGGCTTCTGATCCACGGCCTGGTTGTCCTGCCACTGCTCTTCTTCATCGTCACGCGCAGGAACCCTTACACCTTCATCGGCGGGCTGCTGCAGGCGCTCATCACCGCCTTGGGGACCTCCTCCAGGTAGCTGAGATGTCTTTAACTTTATCCAGCGTCACTGGCGCTCAGGAAGTAGGAGCCTGCATGGGTGTGAAAATCGAAATCCTGTGGGCCAGAACACTCGTTGCGTTGCGATTGCATTGGATGGGTTCCGAGTTCAAACCTTTAGATGTTGCAATTGAAAAAAAAACGAATATGCGTCACTGCTACTATTTTCATCAGCTGTGTTTATTACGAAGTTCCCTTGAGGATCCTTTATCAAGACTTTATATCGATGGTCATTAGAATTGCTCTTTCAACAGCATCTTCAAAATGGGTTTTTACTCCATATGATCTTTTTGCAGCTCGGCCACGCTTCCCATTACATTCCGGTGCCTGGAAGAAAACAACAAGGTGGACAAGAGGGTGACCCGCTTTGTCTTACCTGTAGGGGCCACCATCAATATGGACGGCACGGCGCTGTATGAGGCCGTGGCCGCCATATTTATTGCCCAAGTCAATGACATGGAGCTCAACTTTGGTCAGATCCTCACCATCAGGTAATAGTGGAGCACACACTGAGTGGAAATTTATTTTTCAGAGATATGATTGACTACATAAATAGCAGTGTCAAAGAGCCAATTTTTTTTTTTAATTTCTTGATTACATTATTTAACCAAATTTTTTTATTAACACTTTGTGTTAGTGTTTAAAAGAGTCTTAAAAAGAGACATCTTTTTCTTGCACGCACCCAATGTTCCTCTGGTATAATGGCTTTCCTCCCTCTTCAGTATTACAGCGACAGCTGCCAGCATTGGAGCAGCAGGCATCCCTCAGGCTGGTTTGGTAACCATGGTGATCGTATTGACATCGGTTGGACTTCCAACTGAGGACATAACGTTGATTATTGCTGTGGATTGGTTTTTGTGAGTCTTCCTAAATGTCACCTTATTGCGGGCAGTGGGAACACAGACTTGTTTTTGAAAGGTTAGGGATTCAAATTGGGGAAAGCTTGTGTACGGTTTTCTTTGTTGAAATTAATTATTACCATTAGGTAATAAAGGCCATTAAATTTCCTGATATGGAAATTCATCGTTTTAATTCATATATGAGATAAAGCATTCCTTCTAGATATTTAAATTTTGTGGCTCTGTTAGATTGAAGTACAGAGTTTAACATTCAGCAGAATTTATTATTGATCACATCTGATCTTTATCTGAAAGATCAAACTGCAAACCTTTTGTCATTTTGGTTTTCAGTAAATGTATTTGACCTCGGTAACAACACTGATTTGCATAAAATCTTGGACTATGTAAGTAAATTGCTGCGTGAATTTGAAGGTGTTTCAAGGCCAGGCTTAATAATGGTCATGTGTGTTTGTACAGAGATCGCCTGAGAACCACCACCAACGTGCTTGGCGACTCCCTGGGTGCGGGGATTGTGGAGCACCTTTCTCGTCTGGAGCTGCAGAACCAGGACGCTGAAAAGGGCAACTCCGTCATTGAGGAGAACGAGAAGCCTTACCAGCTCATCTGCCAGGAGAACGACGCGCTGAAACATCGCAACAGCGAGACCCCCATGTGATAAGAAGCAGGGCGCGCACAAGATAGTCTTATCCATGACGCCCACGTTTGTCACGCAAACTGATGCAGACGGTTTGTCACAGTATTGTTTTAAAAAGTGACATGCAACGCAGGCCACAAAAAGCACTAAGACAGTGTCTTAGGATGAGAGCAAGTTGATTTGAATGCGCCACCATATATAATGTCGACCCTTTATTTCTGATGGCTCTTTATATATTACACTGAAAAAAAACAAGACCAGCAGTCAACAAGATACAGGAAAAAAAATCACAAAGGCTAAGACCTGTCCTATTGGCATTATGATAAGTTTTTCTATTTCATAATTATGTTGCGTAAATAGTTTTTTTCCCCTTGTGTCTTATTGGTTCGGTGCCCACTGTGTGTATTGGTATTTATGGAAAGGTTAAACTCCTAATTGCTTTGCTTTAGTTGAGCTGTTCAGTGAGCCATGTTCTGGAACTGATCGAGGTCACCTTCTATGAGTGGTTCTGTGAAAGAAATGTGCAGTTAGTGGCGAATCTTCACACCTCTGTGACACTTACACTTTTATTTGATTTTCTATAATGTCTGTAGTTTTAAATCACTAGCTCCTTATTATAATTATTGTTATTGTTATTGCTATTATCGTTACAGGGGTTCGAACATCAGCTTCATTGCATTACTTGAATAATACATCCGGGCTACGTCCAGAAGCCTCTTTCCTCAGTAACACTGAAAACACAAACTAGTTATTGATGGCGTCCCACCAGTTTAGCTCAAACTATCTGAACAGCCTCCCCTCGAACCACGTTATCAAAGCTGTATACACGGCACCATGCGCCGTTGAATTGAAGGGGTGCAGTTATTGTTACGATAGTCATTGTAAATGCTTGGTTTCTGGGTTATGCTCACGCTGACTATACCTAATGTATATATTTCAGTCAGACTCTCCCTGAAGTGTATTTTTCTAACGCTGATATGCTAAAGCATATGTTTGTTTGTTTTTGAAGAGTGACTTTGACCTATTGAAGTGAATGATGTTTTTTATTCATGAAGATTAGCATCATCGTAGATTATTCTTCAGGAGTAAAGCGTAATGGGAACAAACGTAACAAACTTTAAGTTTCAGTGAAAGCTAGGGGGCATGATTCCCTGCAGTGAACCAAGTTGAAAATTCCGCTCTCTGGTTCACCTTACAATCATAATACCATTGTTAGAACTGATAATTACTGCTAGACTCATGAAAATACATGTCTGGGAACAAGCTTTATGAATGTGTTTACGTTATGGATTTGTATTAATGACATTTTTTTAAAGTGATGAATAATAATTTTACGTTTAACGTGTTGGTATTGTATTTTAAAAACCTCATTATATATTTAAATCCCAGCTACGTCGGTACTTGTAGAACAGTTTTGAAGAATGTTTTATAACTAAAGAAAAATATTTTGATGTAAATGCTGTTTTTGTTTACCTTTATACATTTTCTTTTGGTATTTTCTGTGCATTAAGATACTAGTGGCTCGATTTGTGACTGCCCTAAGCCTTACATTGCATGGTGTTCAGCTTTGTCTGTGCTTGTGGTTTTAACATGAAGTCTTATCCGGAAATATTAGACTGATCCATGATATTTGGCTTGTTGTCACTTTCAAAAAGGCTCCAAAGATGAAATGTAGACATAGATTTTAATAGCACCGGTGTTTTATTATATTAATTGTATGGGTTGATAGTGATGGTGATTAGAAAATTGATTCCTCTACCACAGATTGTTCTGCCTTATAGTAACACAAACAAATCATTAACATGTTAAACACATAAGTTATCTTTTCAATATATGATATTGAATCTTGACTTGGCTTTAGGTAAGGTTTATGACTGAATGTTTTCTGTTGGGCTGAATTAGCGCCTTACTTTTTAAATCAAGTGTCATCAGTACATTAATGTTTATCAGAACAATAACAATTCACATGATTTTTATTACTGTAATCTATGGATTCATTAATGTATTAACATACCTGCAAGATTACCTGATTTGATACTAACTGTTTTTTTCAGTGTGTTACTAATATCCTCTTAATGATTATTTATTCAAATGACAAAAGGTTTTGATGTGTTAAATGGCCTTGTTTGTATGTAAGAAATGTATACAAAAAATGTGTTCATGTAGAGAAACATTTTTCCTGAATTTGTTAATGAAGGGTACGTAACTGTACTGTGCTGATTTGGTTTGGTATAATTTGTTGAATGTATTTCAGTAAAATGGTACTAGGGAGAACACAGTTAAATGGTTTCAAGTGACCAGTGTTGAAACCAATAAATTGTTCCAGAATATCAATTACCCATTGCATGCATCATTATCTTTGAAGCAGGAATCAGCAAAATATATAATTTAAAAAAACTTTTGATGAACTGGTGAGTGATTACAAACACAGACAGAGGACACAGGTTATAATTTTCCCCCAGATTAATGGTTTAATTTTAATAATACAAACTTGCTGCCACGGATATTGCAGAATAAATTCTGATTAATATATTAATATTTCTGGTATTTACATATGTTACAAGGCACAAGATATTTGTACACATTAAAAGGGACCATTACCATAAATAAAATATGGTATCTAAATGCCACGAGCAAAGTGGAACACCTTGCCCCTGCTTCAACATTTAACCTGTGAGACTATAGTGCTCATCGCTGAATCATAAAGCCATTGTCCATCTGTTTTTCCATTTTCCTTGGAAAAGGAACTGTTGAGGATCTACCAACAACCGGGTGTGCACACACGATTTAAAGATTGGACTGTGGTCCGTTTTGAACTGTGGTCTGTGGCCGGCTCTCCACCACAGATGACACATGGGATAGACCCTGCTCAGGGAGTCTCTAATGGCAACCGCAGCTTCCGGCCACCATGTCATCGTACTGCTTCAGCACGACGTTCTCCTCGTCGTCAAAGTAGAGCAGGTTGATGGAGAAGAGCTTGTTGGGCACGCAGCAGGGCGTCTCCACACCCTTGGAGAGCTTCAGCGCGTTGATGATGGACTGAACCGTGGCGTGGTTGGTGGGCCGCATGTTTTGCCCCAGGGGGAACGGGCAGGAGCCTTTGCAGTGGTAGGCGTTGTAGCCACGCGGAGACACGATCCAGCCCGACCAGCCTATCTCCTCAAAGTCCACGTAGAGTGGAAGACGCTGGCAGGGGACTCTTTGTTCTTCATCCTCGTAATCAATTGAACGGGCATCACGATGCCCCTCTTTGGACAGACCCGGCGGTGTTGGGATTCCACTCGGTTCTTAAAATGGGGGAAAAAATAGTAAGTTATGAGGACACAGAGTCTGGGTGATTAACTACATGCAACACCTATGTCAAACGGAGCCTACTGAATTGCAATAGTAAACAGGATCTATAAAAGAGCATAGTATTATCACGTACACACAACCTAGTTATTTTCCTGGTTTGTGGGCCTCATTAGCCTCGTACCTTTCAATATGTTCTCCAGAGAAGCTGCTCGGCGCCCATCATCGGTGAACAGAACTAGAATTGGCTGCTTGCTCTGATGGTGGTCACGGCCAGAGGCAAAGCGCACAAGGTTGGAATCCACATGGCTTCCTCCCACCGTTCCAATGGTCCTCACTGTCACCATTAGACCCAGGTTGCTCCCCTCAGCGGCCATCCAAGATTGGACCTTCACATTAGAGAAATGCATACACGTTTTCAACCCATACAGACTCATGGTCACACAACGGTGCAGTACGGAGTGACAGCATGCCTTTGAATCATGGGATTACACTTACTGAATGTGTGATGGAGAAAACCTCCCACCCGGAGGAATGAATAGGGAGCAATCTTGAAGACACCAGCCTCCTATAATGGGATGCATTCGTTTTGCTGCTGTCCAGAAGCTGGTAAATGCTAATCTAGAATGGAAATATATATATATATATATATTTAATATATACATTTTTTATATTTTTTAAACAAGGCAGCAGTTATCAATGATCAGTTATCAGTTGCTGTTATCAATCCACAATCATTCAAAGTAAATCTTTTAACATAGTTTTTCCCAAAAGCATTACTGAATTACCCGGTTCACGTGACCCTATTCATCAATTGCACAAATTCCAGTGATGCTGACTCTTACCTGGCAAAAATGATGCCTGTTGAAGGTCAAGGAAGCTTGGGGCTTCAGCTTAAACAGGTGAAGTTCTGCGGTCAGGATTTTCTCACTTTTGGCCACATTAGACAGGTTGAAATAAAACTGTATGTGCTTGCTGTTCACTAGAGGGGGAGAGAGAGAAATAATTTAAGCAAGAGGATACTTTCCATCACAGGACATCTCTAAAATAAATGTTTAAAAAAATGTATAAAATTACAAATACATCTAATTTACATTACCAACTTTGAAAGGTTGAAACAATCACATTCTTGAAAATGTTTTTAATAAAATAAATTAAAAAACAAACATCAAATGTCAAATCTTACGTTTATCGAAGAAACTTCGAACTGTATTTCCTTGTAATAAGTCTGGGTCCTTGGTAACCCCATCCACATCTGCTACGGTATTATACAGGTCAAGCATATACTGTGGCGCCTGTTTGTGGAGGCCGCGGATATGAGGTGGGTCTTCCATTCCAAATACTTCTAAAAGCCGCTTCATAGCTTCAGAGCGAATTTCCGCTGATCCATTCTGTAGTGCCAAGTCACTTTCCAAGGTATTGACCGATGGTCTTGCTCTACTAGCGTTTAATAACGCTGCGACTGCAAATAAAACAGAAAACATGCCGAGAGAAACGACTGCTAGTCGCTCTTGGTTGAACTGGTACCCTAATGAAAACTGGAGTGTGACGAACCCAAGTGGGACCCAGCTTTATATCAAACGACAAAGCGTTGTCCTTAATGTGTCAAAGACCTCGGATAACAACAACATGTACCATTAAGTCGCATATGTAAAACGACAATTAGTACCTGTGAAGAAAAGCTAACGGCGGCGTTAATAAGCTGTGAATTCTTGTAGTACGAGACGTAAGTAGTCAGTAAAATATCTGTTATTCTTGAAACACAAATACAACATAATATGTTTGGTTTTACCTTGGTAATTACAAAGAGACAACGTTTAGTTAATATAAACTTGAACATAAATTATTTTTTTGCTGAGAATACGGGGAAGCACGGAGTAGGGAATTTTTGGGTGCATTACAAATTTAACTTTTAAAATAAATCCGTTTCTTAATTGCCGATATGGATCATTGTGAGAAATGACAATGGTCAGGTCGTAGACACCTGAAAAAAACAGGCAGTCTAAACTGGCTTGCACATATATGCGACGAATATGCATCTTATCTCCTGTCTTTAGAGGCTCAAAGACTGGCTTTTATTCGTCTGCAAGGATACAATCGATTGCTAATGTGTCCACTGGAGTTGTTGTGTACTGCATTCAATCGGAAGCCGAATATGAATCGTCTTCCACCTTTGCAAAGCACTTCATTTTAAAAGGCATCATTTTAAAATTTAACGTTTCTTTCTTACGACTTCGTACACGAAGTTTTAGTTATGGGCCGATATCATTTTGAAGGTAAGTATATGCTGCCAAATCGGCTGCTTAAAAAAATTGGCTATGGTAAGTTTGGTAAGTTTTCAGACGCTTACACGACAGCTTAGAACCAAAAGAACACATGGTACGATCAGTTGCTACTTTTTTGAGAAACCACTTTTCAGTACTGATGTAAATTGTTGCAATAATTTTTTTTAAATGACCTACATACTCATAAACTGTTTTATTTTTTGTATTTTACCGCCATGTAAGGAGTTAAACACGTCACTATCACTAGATTTCCACTAGCAAATAATGTTTTAAATCTGTTGCATCTTAAAATGAATTATAGAAGAATAGAATAACTCAAAACATGTATTCAAATATCGGGAGAGAGAATAAAATAAGGTAATGGGATTCACAGCAAGACTAACCTTACTATCTTTGTATATTTGTTTGTGTGTTGTGCTGAGTGCTCCGGAAGAGGGCGCTGTCTTCAGTGTTTACTAGCATGGCAAATGTTGCGCAAATACGTAAATGTTGGCTGAAAACGCAAGACTTAAGAAAACTTTCTTCTAAAATCGGACACTGGTTGGAGTTAAATGAGTCAGAGAAAAAGATGATCTTGCACTTAAATACTTCAATTTAGAGTAGAGGGGGCATAATTAGGCCATTTTTAAATTTAATCTACAAAGTAGAATTTTTAAGGCTATGCGTTTATTCAATTTATAATACGTTTTAATTAAAGATGCATCAGATTTGGTTTAGGATTGATATGCTGATAATGAATGCAGTTTATTCCCGCCGCTATGCAAAATGCATTAAAACTGGGACTTAAATATAAATGGGCCAGCGGAATTTATTGATACAATTTCGTTTTCGCCATTTTAAAATTTTTATTCATTTTTTCACAGTAGTCCATGTAACCGGTTTTGTGAGGAGTTGGAGAGGGTTCTGTATTTAAGACATTTTGACATAGACTCCAGTTTAGAGAGCTGCCGCAGCTGTGCTTACCTGAGTAGGCATCGATTTCATGTGGAGCAGCGTTCCAAATGTCTGTCAACTTCCTGTGGAAAATTAGCAAAACAAAGGCTAGCAATCCACTCACAGCGGGATTCTAATATGCACTAAGCACCCGGTATCCTCAGTGTCTGAGCGGAGATGATACTTAGCATTTCAAGTGCTTTGATTTGGCGCCTGGTGAGAGCATTTGTATGTATTTCCCTCACAACCTTTCAAGAGGGTGGCAGACAGTTGATTTCGGTATGAAGCATTTATAAAATTGTACAGCTTAACCAGTGCAGTTTCTCAAATTATGCCTGGGAAGAAAATATATTGTTTTCTTAAAATAGCTTTATGATGAAACAAGGTAATTAGAAAAAAGATGATTAGCTGAGTCTGTTTTATTCTGTGCTGTTGAATATTTAAATAAAATGCCTTCTGTTGACACTCGATGTTCTTGAATATTTTTTATATGTGCATTAATGTATAACCTGCTTAAAATAACATGAACAACTCGAAAATCATCTGATTGTTTTGAGCATTGAGTATGATGCGTATACTTTTTAACGCTTTGAACTACGTTTAGTCGATTTTCATAATATGACACATTTTCCATATTTGTCACATATGGTATAAATGTCACAATTTCCTTACTAAAAATGCTCCATCCCACCTAACAGTACCTGTAACAAGCTAATTTTTGTTAATCTTGATATTCCGGAAAATTATAGGCATTAAAAGCACTGATTTCTCAAGGAGTACCAAGTAATATTACTATTACTACAATAGTGATTGAAGTAAAAAGAGGCTATGCTATACCTGGTGTGTAAATTGACTCTGTTGTTACTGTTGTAGCAATACTAGAAGTGTAGGGCCTAGTACATTCCAAATTAGTCCAGGAAATTCTATATGTCAGGAGAAGTAACTACCATCGCCGCAAGGAATGGCTCTGCCCACCGAACGCACTGCTGGTGATAGTAAAACATTTTTCTTTATTAACTGGTGAATAAATTAACACATTCCATGCGAAACCCATAAACGGTGTTGGTTTTGGATGTCGAGTTCCCCTCCCCTCTTTCTGAAACACCCTCTGCTATTCAATTCTCAGGAGTTTAGCGTCTCAATATCCCTCTATTCATTTGTCCACAGGTTATTTTCAGGTCTGATCTCTTCTTGTTGCCATGCCCACCACCCGGAAAGATCCAAGGAAATAGGGTGAGCACACTCAGTAGCAATGACACAGTTGCATCAAATTATTATTGTTCATTTAGCAGCTTACAAGTTGTGATAGGGTTTCACACTTTTGTCCATTTATACAGCACAGAGTTTGCTGATTTAATTCAGGTTAAATGCCTTCCTCAAGCATACAACAACAGGACCCCATCTTGGAACATGCTTTGTAAATTACGACCAACATCTCAAATCAGACCAACTGTTTGAATAAAGCAAAAAGGGAGGAAGTATCCCTTAGGGTGGTGAAATGATCCCCCCCCCTCCCCCCATGCTCCAGTGTCTGTTTAAATTATACGTTTTTGAATCTGCACTTATTGAATATACTTTTCTTTATTTCTTTAACTTTATGTTAACTCTGAAATGGTGTATGTTTTAAAAAAAAAAAAGGTATTTGGTTTGGCTATAAGAGGATATCTTAGAGATTGAGACTTAACATGTAACTACTGAGAGATCCCCTGCATGTCACATATTCTTTGAAAACCTGACCAATCTTCTCCTGCTGGAGGCTCCCTGGAACCCTGTAAATCTGCCATGGAAGTTGGTGACTACCTGGTCCAGCGCATTACCTTTTATTATGTAAATTAAGTAGTTCTCTATCTTGAGGCAGCCTTACTCTGTGCAGAAATCTTAATTTCCCACCCCATTGGCCATCTCTGTAGGTGTTAAAAAACATATATTATCACATCCACGACATGTTTACAACATGACAACACTCCATCTCCACGCTGGGAGACATCTTCTAATGCACGTGACCGCAAGATCTCTTCATCTGCATAACGTAACGGAGGGTGAAGCTGCAGGATATTTGTTGAAAAGCTCCTTATTTCACAAGATTGCAGTGTCCTCAATCCTATTTATATTCAGTCCAGGGCTCGTACCGTGGTCTAAAAAGGGACTATTACAGTTTTCACAATTGAATATACAGTTGAAGGTGGCCATCATTTCAAAGTCCTCTCTAGGATATCAGGTTATCATTCCAGTTGGCAGGCCTCTTGGTTTTGGCTGGAAGCTCTGGGTGGAGATGTTTGCTAAAAATTAGGGCCACTTAATCCTAATGGACGGCCTTAAGCCTTAAACAGCTTCAAGTTTCGTAGAAGTGTTAATTCTGGAGGACTAGGGTGTGGAAAAACTAGAAGAAAACAAAGATAAAACCTAACCACCATAAGTATGATTAGCTAGAGACTATAGCTAAATATATTGCACAACATAGGGGGGAATCAAAAGCCTATGATCACACCCCGCTTTGTGTAGCTAATGATTCCAGCCAGAACAATACAGTGTTTATCTTCTAGGTTTTTGTAAGAACATTGTTTCAGCGTGAATAACAAGTTTGATACGTTCATAAAAAAATATAAAATTTAAAATCGGAAAAACGGATGATGTAAGCAGATTGAAAATGTGACAATACAGTAACACTACTGCATATTTTATAACTTACTTATAACACTAAGTAAACTTTCAGTGCTGGACAACCCATAGTATTAGCACAACATGGCTCTACTTGCTTATTATTTCTTGAAATGCTTTCGAAATAAAAACTACACCCCATTACCAAGCCCCTGCCTTTCCAACTGACATTAAATGCCAGTTCAGTGAACACAATCAGTAAAGGTTCAGTAATGTTTAAATGCTTAAAACACTATATTCTTCTGAGACTGGTGGAACGTGTGCTTACTGTTACACCCTTAACTCTTAAATGGGACCAGTGTATGCCTGCCCTTTGTAGGGATCATGGAAACAATGTTTGTTTAAGAATTTACTGGCAAAACACCAAACCTTTTAAAGATATATATTGATGACATATTTGGCATCTCAAAATCATCCCGTTAAGACCTCAATATCTTTTCATCTTTTCTGCCCAGCCTTGGAGCATACTTGGGGCATTGCAGAAACAGGCTCCAGAATACCTTTTTTAGAAGTTCCTATAAAGTAACTGAATGTATTTCCTCCCAGTTGCATCTATTACAAGCCAATATACATTCCTTTCTTGCAGTCTTCCCTATGCACTGAAAAGTAATTGTCAGAACAGGTAAAAACATATGTTTTGGGAGAATTGTGATTCACCAAAATGGGACTCCAAAACTGCTCCCTGCTGCTAATAGAAAAGACTCTTGGTTGACACTAACTGCAACACTTCAGACTTAATTCCACTGGTCATTACCATCTATTCAACAAACAGAAAAAATGCCAAGAACACAAAGACAAAATCATTTGATGTTAACAATGGCCTAGATTTAACATTGGCCTTAGAGCAGATCAAATATATCAATTTGCATTGAAAATGGGAATTCTCTTTAGACATTTTAAGCAGGGAATCTCTCTCTTGTTCTCTGCAACTGAAAAAGATGTTCCATTTTTTAAATTCCGAACTGATAAATGGAGGTCAGAAATAATCATTTCTGCACCATCAGCCATCTGCGTGTAATTGTATCACTTTAGTTTAGCATTGGGTTGACTGACCACATTATGTAACGCCCATTAGCTTGGTGGCAAGACGTATGTATTTTTAATTTTGTTATTTTTACTAGCGTCAAGGACGTCACCGCTTTTGATGGCACATCTATAATTGTCTATACCAACAATTAGAGGTTTTGCTACTACATGGCTACTCATGGTAAGTTTTTTTTTTTTGGTTGTTGGAACTTTTTAGTTAACTCTCATTTTATCTCATTTTTATCAATGTCACTTTGGGATCAAATCTACCCAGCAATTCTATAAATATTTTTTCCCCCTGAATATAACTTGCAAGGGACAATATAGAGTGTTTATATACAGTGTGTTGAACAGTGTCCTGTAATGGCAAGCATGCTGACACAGACATAAAGGCATAGGCATTGGGAAACAAGGTCAAGGTTTACATTTCATGTTTACACCGCTCTCATTACAATTTTCAGATATAGTAGTGAAGTTGCGAAATAAACACAATAAATGTTTGATCCCATTCATCCTGTACTGGTAAAGTTTTGTAACAAAACAAAAAAATCTATATACACATTTATTATTTTATGACTATTTTACAATGACTCCATTCAGTGCAGACAGAGATTTACTTTGGGAAGGTAAAAAAAAAAGGACAAAATAAATTCTTGAATGTTTTTAAAAGATTTATTTATAAAAGTTCAAAACATATTTGTATTTATTTCAGCCTGCATTAATCTACATTACAATATGTATTCAACAAGAGTTAGCTTGTCTTACTGAACATGCTACGCATTTACATAAAACTGCTACTGATAACAAAACTACTCATTTAAAATGTAACGTCGTGCTAGCAGTTAAAATATTTTGGTATATTCCACAACGGTTTCAGATTATGGTCCAGGGAGTCAAGTTTTTGCTACATATCCAAATATCCAAACCATTGATGAATTGCATACTGTATGATAAGGAAAGCTCGGGTTCTACAATAACCCAGGAAGAAGAATGGAGAGGACAAGAAATTAGCAAATAGCCGCTTGCTTGTTTTCGATTACTTCTAAGGATTGCTCACTTGGCCTGCAATGAAAGAAAATGATTTTTAACTGCAATTTGGAATGGTCATAATGAAAGGAAACATCTCTGAAAGTCAGCTGAAAATGGTGACAATTGCTGTTATGTCATCACACACACACACACACACACACACACACACACACACACACACACATCATACATTAATCTTAATAGTATTGCACATATTACTGCAAAGAGCAGTCATGTTTTAGGAAACAAGATTTCCATTGTATTACAAAATCCAAAAAAATAATGTCGTACTTATTCACCAGTTTGTAATGAATATTTTGCAAGTCCTGCTCTGGCATGGATTACACTGACAAGATGCTTTCCTTCAGTGTTTCACTTCAGGTTCTGTCTCTTCCGAGGTGGTATTTTTGACCATTTCTCCAGGCAACGTTAAATTAGGTTCTTAAACTATTTTCGTTGAATAGTTGCGTTCTTGAGTTAAAACAGCAACTAATCGATTGGACCGAGGTCTGGACATTGTGATGTCTATTATTCCCCCCCCCTCTTATAACTTTTGTTGTAGATTTGGATGAATTCTTTGGCTTATTTTCATTCTGGATTAAACATTTTTTAGCCAAGTCTGAACGTCTGTGTTGAGATTGGTACGCGTGACTCACTCAATCTCTACAAGGGCTCCAGAACCAGCAGATCAGAACTGCCTCAACCCCCCGAACTTCAAAATCAGTTCTGTGTGACATTAAATCAAAGTGGAGTACTCAGTTAATCCAGTGGACCATGGAAAACGCACAGGCTAGAGTTATTATTTCACCACCGCATAATGGGCCCGTTGAGAGAAATACGGGAATATAAGGCGTGAATAAAGGATACCTCAGCCATAACCGGCAGATTCCGGTGGGGGTGAAGCCACATAGTCGTGTGGGCCTTTGTCCTCTGCCTCTGGGTCAGCTTTCTCAGTAATCTCTTCACCCTCTTGTCCCTCGGGTCAGCACACTTCACGGCCCTCTTCGTGTAAAGTCTGCGGGGGCGTCACAAAAGCCAACGTGAGACACAAATGGATCTGTTGAACGCTGGATTTTCCGAAAAGAGCTGACTTCAAGCATCCGACTGAAACACAAGGAGCCGAAATGAAGTGCCCAGACGCCGTGGTAGTAAAGTTAAATGGAGATTTTACCTCTTTAGCTAAACACTCACATTTTTTTGTTTGTGTCTGGAATCAACTAAGATTCCTCCCCATACTAGCCAACGATCTAGGAATCTGAAATATTTCGAGAGGACCTTTAGCTAGGGTTACTGGAAAGGCAGTGTGATTCCAGTCTTGTGATTGCTCCGAGATACTTGGAATACTTGCATGATGGCTTGTATGCTGCAGTCCGGCCCTTCTGTCTGCACTTCGAACCTCAACACATCTTTGGCACGGACCTTTCCCAGGGAGTACTGCATACAGCACTGAACATCCCTCTGCATCTGAACACCCTTCCCTGTCAGACAAAAAACAGAGAGCGCAGTTCAACCTCACTAAAAGCACTGTTATCTGGTGACCGTTTTCTTTTTTAGAACAGGTAGGATGGCTGGGGATAGGGAAAAGACATGCGTGCGGTGGGTATCTACTGATAAATGATTCCCTCTCCACAAGCTAAAACTGCTGAAATGGAGGATGATACCTAACAGCTACCAGTCCAGAGTCAAAACAACACATTTTCCTCTGCATGTGAGGGTAGCTGGGGATCGAACACCCTATATTACTCGCCCTCTCTTCCGTTATTCCGTGTGGTTTAAGCAGAATATTGATCAGCACAACAGTAACCATATTTCAGAGCTATTTAATTAGGATGCACAATTTCTTTGCAGTTTTTCTTGCCGATTTCCCCTGTAAATATCAATTTGCTCGCAATTGCCCCTCAAAATGAAAAGACAGATTTCCCTGTAATACGCCTTTCTGTTCAAAGCGAATCCCCTGTTACCTGAATCTGGTCTCTCTCCTTCCTTCCTTCTTCTCCTTTCCAGATTTGTTTCACGCACCCTCACTTTTCCATCAAAACCACACACAACTCAATGCACGGGAGATGCAGAAACACAGGTCCTAGCCACAATTCTGCCTTACCTTCCAGGAATTGGAAGAGAGCAACAGAGAGCAAAACCGCCGATACCGTCCGTAGGAACATGATTAGCCTTGCGGGGTATTAATCTTCTGTGTTACAATTCCGTCTCTCCCTGTGTCTCCTTTATTTTTCCCCCTTCCTTCTCTCACTCACACATGCACACACCCCCTCCCTCCCTCGCCCTCCGTCTCTCTCTCTCGTTTTGTCTGCCCAGATTTCTCTGACAAGTCCAGTTACTGCTCCCAGCTCAGAGGTACTTTTCTTGTTGGAGTCAACAAAACGAGTCAAACTTCATGGTAACCTAAAGCAAAACCGAGGCGTTTCCCCTTGGGTAAAATTATTTTGGACTGCCGGAGTCACTTTGGCTGTAAAAATAGTAGTTCCTCAAGGTCTACGACACAAGGTGAGGGGATAACTTCATGTTCTCTGCTGGCAGACGTAACCCAATGTGGGTTCAGTTTGTGGCCTGTTTTTTGTGTAAATACAGGAACTGGTGTACCTTTTAAAAAGCAGGAACCTGAGTGGTAGTCTTTTGCTGCTCTGCTTCAGCAGCAGGAGGTATTTAGGGTCTCCGATAATAATCCCGAAAAGATCTTTCCTTCACTGTTAGAATTGCATTTTTTAAAATAATGCCCCTCCTTCAAATCTGGATCTCATAATCATTAAAGCTGCATGGGCAATCTAAGTAATAAAGAAATACCCTAGATATTTAGGTGATCTTCAGAAGGTCTCGGAAGAAGCTTGGAATGCCAATTCACAAGAGAACATTCCAAAGTTTATGGAACGCTGTCCAGTAATACTTTCAGGGGTTTTAAAGGGAAAGACAAAAGGTGGTCATGACCCAAGAGGAAATAATCTGAACAATTACTAATACAATGAGGCGGACATGTATATTTCCATTGCCATGGATATTTCTTATTATTTGACTCTTTCCCTTTTAATAAATCTAAATTCTGGTTTCAAAATTTACCAATTGACAATTGACTATTGTGTGCAGCATTTATCCCAAAACTGGAAGCAGTGGTGTCTTGTTTTGGCATTAAATCCATCTCTGCATTAGCCAAATGGTGTGGCAGGAGGCCTGGGGTTCCATGCAATACTAAGGCTGGCAGAGCCCTGTAAACAAACAGTTAGACAAGAAGTTTTGGCAGTATAGCTTGACACCTAACACAGAAACTGCTTCCCCCTCACAAATTTGCTTTTTCATCATAACTCTCGGTGTTAATTACCCATGTCACTTTCCCTGATAAGTTTAACATGCATTGTTATTTTTTCAGTTGGAAAAATTATTTGTTCCAGAATTCAGGATATTGAATATATTGGTAAAATCTTTAGTTAATAAGAGAGTGAAATGTCAAAAATCTTTCAACAGAGTGTCACCGGTTTCCTCATTATTGTAGGTTTGGAATGTTAAATTTAGAAATTTACTGTATTTTCTTAAAGTCGAGAATTTGAATAATTGTGTAAAGAAAGATTTGACAAGTATTATTGACCTGTTTGCAAATGGAAAACTCAGTCAAACCTTTGTGTATAACAGCGACGGACTGGTAAATGATTACACACCATACAACTAATTCATATTGTCTGGACAGTAGGACAGTAGCAACAACTGTAAATTATAAAACATAGAACATCACTTTTTGAGATTCTGTTGTTCATTGAATTCCTGGCATTTAAAAAAAGGTGATTAAGGTAAATTAAGGATTTTCAGTTGGTCAATGCATTATGTAAAGAAAACTGAATCTTGGTGGTGCTATTTTACAATGATGTTTTTAACACAAAGTCGATTGGGTTCATGAAGTATCTCGCACAAAGGATACATTTTAAAACAGCACTTACAAGAAATCCATATACACGATTAAAATATTCAGCATTTGTCCATTAAAAAATGGCCAATAACCATTCTAGTGCTCCGAAATGCACAATTAAAATATTCCACATTTGTCCATAAAAAAGCACCAAACAACCATTCTAAATACTTCACAAGCATTTTACTCTGCGGTTTACCCACTTCCTCTGGAGAAAAGTATGGTATTGATCTATCACCGTATGTTTAGCACAATACCATGGGGTATGATTAATTACGCATCAGCCTGACAGTATTAAACAGATGTGTGCAGGACGCCGTGTTCTTCTCTCAGGTTTAATATTTTACAAGACATGCTTTGAAGTGATGTAGATATGTTTGTACACTGAAGCAGCCTGTCTCCTTGAAGGACTGTCAATCTGTTTCTGTAACTAGGTCAGCATGTGCCTTGACTTGCGTGTGTTTGTGTGCGTGTGTGTCTGTCTGTGAAGCTGGCATGGGGTTGGTGGGGAAGACGTGGTGGGCATGGTTTCACAAATAACTACAGAGTAAACTTTTTTTGAGATCGAGTTTCTGCTTGTTTTACAGTGCCCCTGAAAAACACAAATACAAAAAGAAAAACATAAATACAAACCTTAAAATACAAATTCTGACTATGAAGTGCTCCAGGACTCCAGGAGACAAGACAATCAATTCAGAACACAGTTCTTTACTCCCACACTAATAAACAGCCATAACCAGGTGGTATGCATGTCTTTCTGTTCCCGCCAGCGTAAGTGAACCCTCAAAAGAAAAGGAAAATCTTTTGGAAGTCACAGGAGACATTACCACAGAATTACATAGTAGGTTAACTCAAAAGAAATAAAAATAATTAGATGATCAATCTGTAAATGAGAATAAACATGAAATGTGATTTTTGCTAGCAAGCTGATCTTTACTTTTAAGAAGTTCTGGCCCAAAGTGATATGGAGATAGTGTGATAGCATATATGTGTTAGAGGTGCTGGAGCAGTTGAAGGAGATGACGGCATTAGTCTAGGAACGAATGACGATGACCCAATGTAACCAGAGAGCGTGTCGCGACCAGAAAGCCAGAACCAGGGACTTCAAGCCAAGACAGAAGGCACCAACCGCTCTTACTGCCAACCCGTGAAAACAAGCTTTTTTTCTTTTCTTCTTTTCCCTCATTTTCCTTATGAGATCACAAGCAAAGTGGGTGTGGTGCGCTTATGAGCTTCATATTCCAGAAAGGGGGAGGAGACACCAGGTGCTCTTTGCACGAGTACCCAACATGAAAAGAGCCACTGAAGCAGCAGTTGTTTTTGCCTGCTGAAAAAGAAGAGGCGCACGTCAGAGTAAAACTAAATGGAATTGTCTCACAGCAAATTAATTTCGGTTGCTACTCTAGATTCCTGAGCCGTTTCAGGAAAGGCCTAGGAACCGGACTTATTACATTATTACATATTATGGCGAAAGTCCTGAAGGCTATCTGAGCGACTATAAGAACCGGAGGTGATGGGCATGGGCGTAATCGAGCCCTCAAGTTAGCGAGTGGTGTAGTCCTGTTGTGTACCAGACAAAGGACCACCGTTCACTCCACTGGAATTTTAAACATTCCTACTGGAGAGAAATATTGCGTACAGTTTTCAGTTTACGACCCTACACAACCAGGGAATTCAAACCCTTCAACAGGCCTCCGCACAGCTAAGTTAGAAGGTAAAGTGTGGATATCAATCACTGCCGCTTTTCGGCAAGATAACAGCTACGTGCCATGCCACCACGCTGATGCGGCCTGCTTAAATATTGCATGGGAGAGAGATGCAAACAAAGCCACATATTGCTGGGTTACAAATGCAGTGAAGTGACAAGCACTGTGAGCTGCAAACTGTCGGATGGACAAACTGGGAGTGCTGCCAACCTTCCACATGCCCGCTAAAGGTAAAAGCAGGATATTACTCGCCTGTTCCAAATGATTTCACCTTAACGTCACCAGCGTGAGACACACCCAGTTGACCCCAGGTGTCGAAAGTCAGATACAAATCTGCATGGATTGATGACTATGTGAAGTGGGGGGGAAGCACAGTTGGACCGAAAATGTTTAAATGTTACTTCAAATGTGCACTAGAAAAAGTAAGCATATATGCATATAATGCTTTCAAACGTGTAAGTATTTATTGTACCTGTAATTAGCTTTCTAGAACCGCCTGCATGTCGAATAATATATATGTTGTGTTTTTAATACTGTGAAAAGACAACACCACCATTAAAAAAAAAAAAAAAAGTTTAATTCCTTCAAGTCCTTAAATTGACAATACTGTATTTTGAAATATTTACAAAAACATTGTAAAAATATACAAATATGTTTAATTGAAAGTCACTCGTAAATATCCGGTCCAACATCCATTTTTCTGTTTCTAAATTGACAGAAATGCACTAGAAAATGTTATTTTTACAGCGTTTCTTAAACTCGATATGATGGTGGTTTGTCTGTACATTTCATTCCAAGGTACCTAAACAAAAAAAGCAATATTTTAAATAAGCTTAAACATGAATCAAAATCAGCTTGAGATTGAAGATTAAACTTTAACTTGGACTAGTTCCGTCAAGGAAGTCTGAAACGTCCGAAGATTGTATTCAAATTATTGCATACCTTCAAGAAAGGCAAACTCATCGATGGCTTCAATGGCATTGTCTACAAATTGGGAGGGGGGGGAAAAAACACATTTGTGCCATTATTGTGAAACGTCGAACATACATTGTTAACATACAATTTATGTTTAATAGGACTAAAACGGAAAGGCTCGACATCGGGTCGCTAAGGACGTACCTAGGTCTTTCCTTTGCAAAGTTTTACGCTTGCCTTGTTGGGCGTATACTAGGGCATCCTTGGCAATCATTTCTACAAAGAGTTCCTGTAAAGAGCGTTACGTGTCGGAATTTAAACATGAATCGCATTAGCAATAACCGTATATAAATATAGAATAAATGACAGTTTGCTAATGATAGAAGTAGTTAGCTAACTTGCTACTTGGCTAACTAATGGTTCGAAGTTGTGTACTATGTTAAATATAATGACAAACGAGTCGCTTTAACTTAAGTATCTACCTAAATTAAGAATACAAACCCAACTACGACTGGCTTAGACTTACTGTGGCTTTTGCTATAATAAACACAGACTCCTGACTAGCCAGAGTCACGTCTGGGTCGGCCTTCATTAGAGCTTTTATTCGTGACAACGGCAATTTTGCAAGACGGTTCTGAGCAGTAGTATGAGGCAAAGTGGGTTGACTGCTGTCCTCTTCTCCGTCATTTTCCCGACCTTCTTCCTCAGTACCACATCGGTCCATTTCACTATCTGCTGCAGCCGCCATCCTCGTATGCCCACAACAACACCACAGTTCCGTTAAGTACTCATTTCCCAGTAAGGATTAGCTTTAAGCATGTGCTGTTGTACGCAAATTACGTAAAGGGAATTACAGAATCAAACATACGACTGCGTCACTCCTTTCAACAAAAACCCGCCTTTTTACCCACTGTAGGTTTTAGATTGTATTGATCTGTGGATAGTGGTTAGTGCAGCAGTTATCCACGACCGATTTATTCTGGATTTAAGATCCGTTTAAAATATTGAAACCAAAGCGAAATGTATTACACCTTTGTAGTGTAACCTGCTTTTTTTTTTTTAATAGGTGAATTTCTTTTGCAGCAGGTTTTGGGCCAATGTGTACGGTTATAGATACAAATGTATAAGAATAAAAGAAAATTCTCGATTGTTAAATTCTGTTTTTACAATAGCAGAGGATCAATGAAATGTGAAACACTGACCCCATTTGTTAAAGCATTAAAACGGAGGCCTCGTCTTATTAGGATTCTGCTTTAAAGACTAACTGTTCTTTTATTGTTGTTATTCAAAACAATCCGCATTATTTCTATGTTAGTATGAATTAAAACAGTTAGTAATTTTGAGTAGTATTATTTGCAATGGCATACATCGTATCATTTCCATAAATGTAATGCTGCTTTAAATGTGGTGTTTTTACATTAAGATGAATACATTAAAATTCATTTAATTCCTGTTATTTCTTACATGTGTGGTGAAGTAACCAACGTCTTTGATTTCAGGGAATTATGCCACTGTCCAACTCCACTACACTCGCCCCGCTAAATATCGGCAGTAACCTTTGCTGACCGATAGGCATAGGTCGGGAGTATCCAGGCCACGGGGCACAACCTCTGACAAGAGAAATGATTAGTTCATTGAGCTAAAGACTGAAGTGCCTAGCTCAAGGAACCAATCATGCCCTTGTCTTTGAATCCAGGGTGTGACGTCGCTGTCCGTAGTAAACTCGACCTGAAAAAGCCCGACTAACTGATAAAGGTTTAAGCTCCCTGTGACCTTGTGTAAGGGCTACTAAATTAAGTCTTTTTTTCAAAACTCTTGAATGAATATTCAATTCTAGTTTCTGCTTCAAATGTTTCAAATGATACATCTAGTTAAATATACGTATAAATGGCAACTGCTCAGTTAATTTTATGTTTTACCCAATCAAATAAGTAACCCTGTTACGGTGGAGTAAAGAACTCTGCCCTTTTTATGCAAAGATCAATCGTAAGCAAAGAAGAGGTGAATTTTGGATTAGTAATCCAATGCATTTAATATGGTGTATTACTAAAGAATGTCCTGTGATTTCCTGTTATCTTCCTGTTAAACTTACCAAAGAGTGTGGGCCGTATAGGTGAGAAATCAGATCAGATTTCAATTTGATAGAGAGAGATAGCCCTGAACATTAGGATATCTTTTTGACTGGCAGCTCAGGTCCTCAGGATAGCCTCCAATTGGTGAAACAGAATTTCTAGCAGTAAACTCCCCATACTTTTAATCGATGTTAATAGTACCTGGGATGTCCGACTATTTACCTTCATTCAGTGAGGTCACCTATTTAAGGCTTTCTGCCCTTACTACTTGACTCTAATCCCATTTTACAGTATTAGGTAACTATGGAGCAAAAGCTGTCCCTATTATTGGAGAGATGCTAATTTTACCTGCACCATGTATTTTTAAGAGGTCTTGTAAAGGTAGTGTTAATTTTAGGCATTGACCTTTTAATGCAGGGAAAAGAAAAACGGATGTTTTTTTCTTTTGAATACATGGTCTGCAGTTGCATCATATTTATAGTATAACACAGGCAAAACCCTCCATCGTGTAGATAGATATGATTAAATGCATTAGAGCTACAGAAGCAGCACTTAAAATAAAAGGATATGTCATTTTGAACAATGGTTAGATGACATGACATTTACATTTTACGTTTTAGGCATTTAGCAGACGCTCTTATCCAGAGTGAAGTGCAAAAGTGCTGTAGTTTTAGGGGTTAAAGTGCAATACGAAACTGAGCTATCTTGCCCTAATGACAATTAGTGAGAGCAGGTATAAAGACTAGGATATGAACAAATCGACATGCTACGCTCTTAATGTAGAATGTAGAATTAGCTGTGGAATGGGTTCCAATTAGTCTATCATAAATGAACAGATAATGTTGTGTCTTGTAAAACCCACAAACATTTAAAGAGCTATGTTTTTATTTTTGACCCATTCCTTTTCACCTTCTCAAAGTCTTATGTTTGGCAAATATATAATGTATATAATGAGTTTCTGTACACTGGCCATGGTTTACGGCCAAGAATTAGACTGAGTAAAAGAGGATAATCCTCTTTGATAAGTTAATCGCATTATGTCCGGCACACCTAAATTTGTAACAGGTGTTTCTGCCTGGATGGAAATGCGCCATCTGTAAAGCCTGCCTAAACGAGAATTGGTGTGGGTTGTTAATACTTGAGAGCACACTTTTAGCGGAGGACAAATTAAGCGAAAGATGTCAAGTCCAGATGCTCTGCAGAAGAGTCTTTTTCTGCACCACAGAACTCTGCTGGGGGCAGTGAAGTAAAGATTCTATTCCATCGGGTTCCATCGTTCCATCAGGTGATAACTCCCTCGGAAGGTAACCTCCTTGCACCCTAATCCGATGCTGAGACCTCAGGAGAATATGAGAACTTCTGACTACTGGATAAAAATAAACAGCGTTACCGTCAACAGACTTCCTGGATGACAATTTTTTACGCTTTTGAGAATCGTCAGCATCCAAACGAAGAAGGATCAAGGAACCTTGTCAGTTACTAAGAGAAACGGAGACTGGGAATACGGAGAAGGGGACAGGATGCAGAGTGAGTGTCAAGCCTACTCTGAAACTCATGTTTAGTCTGGTTGCGTGGCATTGCCCTGACCGTTGTCTCAGACCGGGTGTGCACGATGGAAACCATTAGGGTTTAAGAAAGCCACATGGATGCCACAACGTTTTGATACATTTTTAAAAATGTATTTTACTTGAGGTAGAAGTATTGCTTAGTGTAAAAAGTAACAAAGGCTAAAATAACAATTTTCTAGTAGTAGACGATTGATAGTAGACAGTTGATGATTGGCCTTGTTTGTTGTTGAGAAACATGTTTCAATTGGACTGCTCTATACAAAGAGTAGAACAGATGTAAACCAACAGATGTGGCCCTCCACTCTATTTCAATGCAGTTTTAAATATTTTTACAATGACATGGTCGAATATACAGTACAATCCTTGTAGAAACAGGCTGGGACAGAATCAAAACTTCACATAACCGTTACTCAGATAATTACATAACTATATTTAATATCCCTTTCCTTTTATTGAGTAGATATAAAATAAGATACCTACAAAAAAGAAAACGCTAATAAATACCGTAATTAAAAGTGCTATTAGTGGATTTCCTAAGTTCAAATCTGGTCCTGGGCATAGTTGCTCATCGTTCCTTCTTGGATGTCACAGAACAGGTTACCAGGTCACCAAGTTTCCAAGTTACCAGTCCCAGTAACTAAAAACATTGTTTATTAAGAATTAGGTACTTTTGATATAATGTTTGTGATGCAAATTTTTAAATCATTCCGTCTCTTTTCTTCCTGGTCGTCTGGTGGCCTTGGTAATCACAGCCTGGATGATCTAGCCAAAGCCCAGGGTGGAGAACGAAGTGGAGGTTTGAGGTGACCAAAGGGATCATGAGCAGTGAATCCGTCTGTGTGAGATCAGCTGACGGGAAAGAGTACTCAGTGAGGGGCACCCCTTTTGACAGGGCCATTAATGACATGTCCCACAATGAAAAGGTGATCAACGACATTATACTTGAGCGGCGGGTTGCGTTCTACGACCTCCGTGGAGAGATTGGCTCGGGCAGCTTTTCTCAAGTGAAGCTTGGGATCCACGTCCTGGTCAAAGGTGAGGCAGTGTGGCTGTGTTGTGAGAGTTGCCAGGGAGACAGGAAATCAGGCAGCATTAATAATTCCTTGAGGCAGTTTCACCATTTGTCCAACAGAGGTCTCCCTATAGATATCTATATACAACTAACTCGTGGCTATCATTTCGGTGAAAGCTAACAACAGGAATGTGAAGTAGTGGAAAAAATAAACTACATGGGGCTGAATTTACATCCACTTATATTTGATTCAATAGAACCAGATCTTCTACAAAAATTCAATGAGAGAACTAAAATCCTTCCTGTTGCTTCACCCTTCCCCCTTTCTGTCTCTTTGTGCTCTGACACTTAGAGAGGGTTGCAGTCAAGATCCTGGACAAGGTTCGGCTGGAAAAGAAGGCCCGGGGACTGTTTGCCTCAGAGATCTCTTGCATGGAGAAGCTGTCACACCCCAACATTGTGCGTCTGTATGAGGTGGTGGAGACTGTCAAGCGCCTCTACCTAGTGATGGAGTATGGCAGCGGAGGGGATCTCTTCTCCCACGTTAGAAACAAGGGACGCCTTTCTGACCTAGAGAGCAAGCTCATTTTTTCCCAGATCACCTCTGCCGTCAAGTACATGGTGAGTCCAGACCATCAAGCAGGGATTTCATTCAAACTCGCAGTTAACTTTCGAGCGGGCCAAACAACTATTTTAATCGGTTTTAAAATGTTGGTTTAAAAAAGCGGCTTTCTGTTTATACATGTATTCTCTGTTTATCCATGTGTATCTTCTTAAATTGCATACGATGCACTTTATAGATTTAAATATTAGCATTTTTTTTCCCGTTACAGCATGACAACAACATTGTCCACAGAGATCTGAAAGCTGAGAATGTCTATTTCACCACCACCCACTGCGTCAAAGTGGGTGACTTTGGCTTCAGCACTGTGACTGGCCCCAATGAGACCCTCACCACTTTCTGTGGCTCCCCGCCATATGTAGCGCCTGAGCTCTTTAAGGACAAGGGTTACGTGGGCCGGTACGTCGACATCTGGGCCCTGGGAGTCCTGCTGTTTTACATGGTGACGTCCGACATGCCTTTCCAGGCTGACAACCTGGGTCGGCTGAGGCGATGCATCCTGCAGGGATCCTATGTCATCCCTCCCTATGTAACCGACCCGTGCCAGTTTGTAATCAGGGGGATCCTGAAGCAGGTGCCCGTCGACCGCTCCTCGATCACCCAGATCATGACAAGCGCGTGGCTAAACGGAATGGAATACCTCCAGCCTTATCCTGCCTTCCCCCTAACGCCGGCCCTGCTGGCCGATCCCTCTCGAGTCCTGAGCAGGGAGGAACTGGAGGTGAAGACGGCTCTGAAGGATATGGGGATAACCGAGGCTCACCTGCAGAACAACGGCTGCGCAGGCTCCTACAGCCCCGTCACGGGCATCTACCGGATTATGCAGCACCGTGTTCAGAAAAACAGGACTGCGGAGGAGGTGTGCTTCGCCAACATCCTTCCCAAGGACATCCGGTCGTGTAAGAACAGGACTCGCATCACAGCAGCCAATGATAAAAAGAGGCCCTCTGCTGTCTGCTCCATCCTGTAGATGTGACCACGTGCATCTTCGCATTTGTTCTTTATTCCCTCCGTGGAGCCTTTTGTGAGTTTTCATGTTTTGCAATAAGGTCTTCTAGAATTTTCTGCACACGGTACTGCTATTTTGTCTATGTACAATGGCAACGCATTTAGTATTTTTTAAAATCAGCCCATAATATATGTATATGAAACACTAACAAACTTTGTTCAACCAAAAAGAAATCAAAGAAGGTTAAATGTTTACAGTAAACTATTATGGCGTTTGTAAAGCCAATGACTTAGAATGATAAGTTGTTGAAGTTTTATAAATTCTATGTTTGTAAATTAATCTCCTGCACTTCTCTGCACTTTTTCACTCTGGTTAATGACAGTCGCACTTGTTGCATTTATAACTGTGGCATTTGCTTAATTCAAAAGCAAAAATAAATAAATATTAAAAATTAAAAAATTGCAAGACACAGCTGGCTGTTGTCCACTAAACCATTTGCTTTCCCTCAGTTCAGATACTGATAGGATTTGATGATGTGATCTTGTTGTATAATGCACTGTATCTGATTGTTCCCTAAGTTAATTGTGTCTGACAGATGTCTTATGGAGAGTGGCTGACTCAGGGGAATTATCCTATCTTACCAAAGCTTCATATATAAGTTTCTACATACGTTTACATTCATTCATGTACATAAGTTTCTACATGAATCCCACAAATATTTGAATTAATATATTCAAGTTCTTAGAATGTTAAAATGTGCTTTAATAGATCACATGCGAGAGAAAATGTATGAAAATATATGTTATACACACACACACACACACACACGTTGTTTTACTCTACTCTTAAAATACGTAATAACAAAATAAATCTATTGTTTTCATCTACTTTCATCTATACTCGTTTTCAATAGACACGTGAGGGTGGATGAAATGCATTTACACTCCGACAGGGGGCAATATATCCCAGCATTTCCCTTTTCCTCTTCGGTGGCTTTGAGATAAGTACAGAAGGTCCAGTAGTTATCTTAATATGAAACTTAAAGAATTAAATGTAGACGTTGCCCATTGAAATGGCTCATTTGACCTTAAAGAACTTGTGTATCCCACGTTGAATATTAAATTAATTGTAATATTTAAATCTAATTAAATATATTTCTTAATTTTTCTATTTTTCTATTAATTTATTTTGCTTTATGGTATCAGTTGTAACCACAGTAATAAAAACCTTACGTATTATTAAAGTCTGATTATTGTTGTTACATAAAAGTTTCGGTATGATTGCCTTTTTACTGTCCCAAAATCTTTCAGCAATGATTCCACTAAGCTTACATTATTTAGACAATTTCTATGATCTGAATAAATATTATACACTTCGTGCACTTACTGTTTTTCCACATGTTTGCACTTTACCAGTTTATGCATGCATTTCATGTTTTTTTCTTTAAACTGACAGTTAGTTTTTTAAATTCTGCAAAAGTGTGTGAGACCTCCATCAAAACTTTCTTGCTAAAACAGGCATTGAAAAACTACTGTCATGGAAATCCAAATGATTGAATTACCCGAGGCCTGTGTCAGATAGTAGTCCTGACTTGTAATCAACTCCCTGACTTTGTGTGGAATGCAGTGTTTTTAGTTTGAAGCAGCATCCAGTGTCCCTTGAGTTTAAGGAGGAATTTAAGTACGTGCTAGTTAAGTTGGTTTTAATAGGAAGATATGATATAAAATATTGTGTTTCATTTGAAATTAAACATTTGAAATGTGTTTTGAAAACTAAAATGTCTTAAGTGCCCACCCGAATGCAGACTGAACCGTATACTCTGGAGTTTGCCCGGTCAAATCCAGCTCATGTCAGTCAGTAATTGTGTCCATGATATAAATTTCGACAGAGGTCCAAATTCATTTGGGCCCCCGGGAAGGGTGAGTAAATTAGCCGGGGGTTTCAGTAATAAAATCGCAATAGTAATGTGCAGCACACCTGGCCTGTCCCCTGACCCCAATTATACCACAACTGGGAGCTGGAGTCACAATCTCCTTACATTAGCTTGTTGAGCGTGTGTAGGTGGTCCTGACCGGACAGAGGGGTGAGCAGTTGCTGGAAAGAGTCACAGCAGGGGGATTTCCAACCACAGGGTCAGGCGGGAAGAATCAGTGGGAGTCGACAGTCAGGAAGTTGAACTGGGAGAAAGGCCTCCCTCTAAGAGCTACAGTGGAGGAAAAAGTTGGGGCTGCTTAAACTTTGTGGGAACCAATAGATGGCAAGTGTGTCTGGTGGGTACTAAGCGGATTGATGAACTGGTGGGTGGCAGATCTCAGTGCCTCTGGTGGGCACTAAGCGGATTGATGAACTGGTGGGTGGCTGAATATCACACCTAGGGATCTAGAGCAAACTCAGTGGCAACGTTGGTTGTCTGCTGACCTCTGAGGCCATATCAATACTATGCACGAGAGCAATGGACTGACCACTACCTCCAGCTCTCCAGGTTACCATCTCCAGCTCCTTGCATACTCTTTCCAACATGTTGCTACTTAGACATTAAAAAACAAGACAAAGGTAAGAGGTGGTACGCTTAGTTAGTTATAAAGAAGCCTCAGTCCATTAATTCCTCAGAATCAGTTGTCTTCATCTGGTTGGTTCGATTTTGCACAGCCACATTCAAAGTCCCCTGGAGCAATATGAAAATTACTCTTTAATTAAATGCCTGTCTCTCACCTAAATGAAAAGGATCTCATATAGACTGGAGAAGAAAGGTGTTATGTATTTACAGCCCTGTTCATACCATCCTGTCAGGTACAAGGCATTTTCTAAGTGTTCCAGCATAGCTTGAAGGAGGAAACGAAAAAAGGAAACTCAATTAGCGGTCTAAGTTACATGGGGATTAACCAAGACAACATGACCATTTTTTCTGAAAGAAAACGATTTGGGATAATACACCTACTCCTCTCTTAACGACCGAGTTCCTTTCTTACGACTAGGTCGTTAAGCGAATTGGTCGATAAGCGAGGAGCCGCCCCTAACTGATATTTCAAACACACTGTACTGGTAGTGGGTTCTTGTCAACCATCTTTAGATATTGTTTTAATCTCACCTTTGCACCATTTATAACATTTTTTGTATATTTTTCAATGTTTATACAGTAGTGTTTTTTACGCGCTGCCGTTTCCACGACAAAGTTATCGTACAGCGTCCAATACAGACTGGTCGGAGAGCTGGTCTTATGTCCGCGCGGTCGTTAAACAGGTAGGTCGTTAAGTGAGGAGTCCCTCTAATAATGTTTTGCCAGGATATCAGTAATTACAGCTAACGTGGTTTATTAACAAACTGCAAGATAATAGTTTGTTGTTTAGTCTTACCTCTACTATTACACATTCATAGAGTTTGAATGTGTAATTTATTACGGCAGGTAATAGGAATGGGTCCTTTTGAAGGAAAAATGTATTTATAAATTATTATAAATTACGTTTATTTCAAATTTTTGGACAAAACAGAAATGCTATCTATATAATAAACCAAAAGTCTGAAAAGCAAAATAACAGGCCGGAATCACACAACTAGCTCATACTGACTCTAACAATTTATTAACTAGCAATTTAATATGCACACTTTCCACTCTCTTACCATACTGAAATTGGCACTATGGGCAATTATCCCAGCCCGGCCATTATAAAATGTGTACATAACAGGTATGTAACTTAAATCCAAGGTACTCAATTATGAAAATTAAAATCAAAGACAGGAAACGAAACCCCGGTTTTCGTACCGGTAATGTAGTTGCCACTCTGCTCCGCTCTGCTTCCTGCATCCTGGTTTTCTGACCCTTTTAACTCAGTCACCCCGTTACACTCACCCTGATGCCCTAAACATAAACCAAAAGCTTGTCTCATACAGGGAGATTCCTCTTTCCCAGCTTTCAACATTTACGATGCCAGCACATCTTTTGGATTTAAAACAGACATCCGTTTTGGTATACACACTTTTGGTTTCTAGATTGCTTCTTTTTTTGGATCCCTAGAGAGTTCCATAACCCCCACCACCTCGGTTGTTAAACTGTCACTGCAGCTTATTGATCAGTTTCCAAAAACATCTCCTTTTAAAGTTTCGCAACTTACAAGAGCTGCTATTCAGACAAGTTTTTACGTGGCAACACAAAAAAAAAATCCTAAATGCAATAATCTCCTATGTTTTAGGCTTTCTGAGCCCAGTCCAAAGAGGAAAGCTTTGGCTTTTCATAATATGAACATGTTCAAAGCTGTCTCCTTCCTTCACTTTAGGCATTTAGCCCTACTTTACTTTGTTAACAGCAAATGTTTTGTACTCTCTAAAGGGGTCAATAACACTCCATAACCTTCAGAAAATGTTTCAGAAAATTGTAATAATTAACCATTCTGTCTTAGTCCCGACGTTTATAGATTTTATAAAGCAAGCCTTAAAAGGAGCAGTGGACTTGGCTCCTTGAAGGTCTGTATTAGCAGAAAGTTTTGTGAGGCTACAACCCTCGGCCGTTTGTGTGTGTGTGTGTGTGTGTGTGTGTGTGTGTGTGTGTGTGTGTGTGTGTGCAGTAGCTTTTGTTACGAAGAGGTGGGTGGTGTGACTGCAT
>JAOYSI010004608.1:34946-46746 GCA_025775065.1 Hiodon alosoides
TGTGTGTGTGTGTGTGTGTGTGTGTGTGTGTGTGTGCAGTAGCTTTTGTTACGAAGAGGTGGGTGGTGTGACTGCATGAGACCGTGAGAAGAAACATCAGGAAAGAGTGAGAGAAATACATTTTCTGGCATGGCAGCTGGGAATTCAGGCATGTCAGCTGGGATTAAGTGGTAAAAGTGGTGAAGGGAACATTGAGTTAACCCCTCTTCAGGATCCAGTACTGTAATAACACAAGTCTCTAACGGTAAAGTGCATGCAGAAATGGACAAATGTTCCAACAGGAAGTAGAATTTTCAGCCCCGATTTTAAAGGCTTAACCCTTTGAATGAATAATTTGATGACTTCAACTATTATTTTTTTAATGTGACCTGTTCCAGTTGAGTCATAGACAGATGCATTATTTTAGCTTCTTATTCTAGCTTAAGTACCATGTAAACCCTTTAGCCTGGTCTGTAATCAATTTGCTCAGTCCCTTTCAAAGCTATGCTTTGATTTGTCCTTAAAACCAACCTCCTACACTTAAGTCATTAATGAGTTCATCGTTGCATTATCCATGAAACCTTAATTTCAGTTAACTTGAATTTCACTTATCGGGTAATTTATAACTTGTGAAAATATGCTAATTATAGACTAGGTAAAAGTTAAAGACTGCCCATGCATGAGAAGTAGAAAGCGTTGAATGTGTTATTAAATATTAATAAATAAAAGATATTAGTTTTCACAGTACTAGGGGTCCCGGGTTTGGGTCAAGGCTCGGGGTGCCTGTCTGTGTGGAGTTTGCAAGTTCTCCCCGTGTCCGCGTGGGTTTCCTCTGGGTCCTCCAGTTTTCTCCCACCGTCCAAAGACTTGCGGGTTACATTCATTGGCCTTCCTAAGTTGCCCTGTAGGTGTGTGCGTGTGCGTGTGCGTGTGCGTGTGTGTGTTGCCCAGTGATGGCCTGGCGTCCTGTCCTGTGTGTATCCCTGCCTTGTGCCCTATGCCTGCCGGGATCGGCTCTGGCGTCTCCTACGACCCTGACCAGGATAAGCGGTTTAGAAAACGGATGGATGGATGAATATTAGTTTGAAAGTGATGTTATTGATTTTGTAATAATTATTATTGCTCCTAGTGCCGGAGAGCAAAAGATGTGCTCCCCCTTTAAGCCAGGTTCCTCTCAAGGTTTCTTCCTACCAGCTTAGGGAGTTTTTCCTTCCTACCAACTGTTGCCACTGGCATGCTTTCTGGGGGTCAGGCCTGGGAAATATTGTATTGTCCTTGTAAACCGTCTTTGTGAAACGGAAACATGTGAAAAGTGCTTTATAAAAAAATAAATTGATTGATTGATTGATTGATTGATTGATTGATTGATTGACTACATTTCATGACTAAATATACAAAAAAGACGCAAAAACTGAAAATAAATTTTATTCATTTTGAATCAGTGGACTAAAAATGGTAAAGCTTGCCCAAAGACCAATGTACAAAAATTAGCTGCCAACTGGCAAAGCACTGGCTCAATAATAGCAGGTGGTTAAATACCATTCGCAATCAGACATTGTCTGTCAGTTTATCTTCAGCTTTAACTTGTTGTCATCTAAACCCAGCTGCTGTCATTATGCAGTGATACCCCACAGACTCAAAAACGTGTTACTGATAGTCATTCAATGACCACAGATACTAAAGTGACACATTCTCTGTCTTTTGAATAATGCTTTCACCCCATTACCGCTCATTAGTCTGGATTACACTCATGAGACAAAAATAAAATGACATAATAATCTTTTAGGCTAAAACAGACTATGTCAACCAAGGGATACATGTATATATGGATAAATACTTTGTAATTACCCCAAATGTTTAAAAAAAAAAACTATAACTGTGTTATCAGACGTACAGGTAAATACGATGTAGGCTTTGGTTAGCATGTATTGTATTTGCGCTTGTTCTAAAGCAAACTGCACTAAGTGAGAAACGTATACGCTTTCAACAGGATATTACTGACTCGTCTACACATCTTCGCGGGGTTTGCCTCAATTTTATCTTCCTGGTATACACAATACTGGGGAAAACAGCAAACCGATATCGGTCACGGTGTTCACGGACCCAGGAGATTTTAATTATTGGAAGAAAAGAAGCAGTGGAATCAACCTCCTCCGTCTCTTCTTAACGTTTCACTGGCCGGGGGGCCTGTAAAAAAAGATTGTATACTGAAAAACAGAACCTTACAAGACAACTTTGTAAGTCAGATATTAATTTCTGAAGTAAAAGCTTAAAAGTTCTCGTAATCACCTGGCGTGTGGTTCTGCGGTCAATGGCTTGCATCAGTTGTTTTACCCAGGTGTAATTGGGATCGGCGCAAAACATCCTTCCTTTTTTCAATGTGAACCTGTTGGACATGCCAATTAGCAACTGCATTTTAGCATCCACAAAGACACACTTGTAATTTATTTTACATTGTGGTCAGAAGATAAATGAGAATTTTGAATATTATACCAGATCAAATTATGTCAGATGCAAACAGCAAGGAAAATGTATTAGTATTGGCGCTGTGGTACTCTATTGCGCCATCTTTGGCAAGAACCACCCTATTTCCCAGTACTTACACAACAGCAGGGATGTTGCAGCCGCCATCTGTTTCTTGTCTTCTGTAGTTTACAACCGACTTTTTTGTAGACTTCTTGACACCCTTGACGTACTTCAGACAGCAGTTTTCATAAGCTCCTAATAGTTAAAGGAAGGTTAGCATTAATTAAATAAAAGCCTATGGCTGAAACACTTCCTGTGAGTTGCAAGTTATTTATTGATAATTGCTTTTGATTGGGAACTGACTCAAAATTTGATTTAAGGATAAGGAGCATAAAAGATATTCAACACTCAGAACCAAACAGTACTGCTATAAGGACCTCCCACCATTTTTTTGGCTGGAAGTGATTAATTCCCACTAAAGATTTCTGTAGTTCAGCGTGCCATGTGCCATATTGAATTGCTCTGCACAATAAAACCAGGGCGCTTGGCAGCTGATAAACATGTGGCCTTGTAATATTAATACATAGCGCATTTAAAGAGGATCATTTTGGGAGTGTAAACGGCATTAAAACGGCCCTCTTAACCTCACCTGTACAAAACCATTCTCAGATTTCCCATGCCTATGTAATTAGCGTGTATCACGACTGAGTACCAGAATCTACCTTGTGCCAAGATGAGGTACACACAGGCGAGGAGCAGGAGAAAGAACAGAACGCTGGACCTCATGGCGATGGGCTGAGTATAAAGGACAAAGAGGGTCTTCTGTGAGGTATTCACTGTTTAACCGCAAAGGACATCTCCTCCTTATATTTACTGTGCATCCTTGATTCTGAGAGCAAACATACAATACCGCTTGCCCTTGAATTCTGGAATGGAACTGTAGATAAAATAATTCTGTTTGCATAAACTCGATTGTAATAGCATAACCTCAAATTTCGAGAAAAGTTTCCATTCTTAGCTGTTCTGAGAATTTACATTATTTTTTCTATCATCACAAACACTAGTATCCTCAATTATGCTATACTTTTCTATTACTAATGTAAAACAGGTTACTTGACTCTAGGGGTGCAGTTTACATTTTAGTTGCTTAGCAGACACTTTTATCCAAAGCGACTTGCAGAGTTTACAATTTCTACATACAGCTGGGTATTTTACTGAAGCAATTCAGGCTAAATACCTTGGTCAAGGATTCAACAGCTAGGGTGCAGCAAGGTTCTTGAACCAGCAACCTTTTGGTTGCAAGCCTGTCTGATCTGATAAATCTGTTCGCCCACCTTATATAATAACATCTTTTAAATATGAAATGCATGCAATTCATTAAAAAGTATCTAGGATCTAATATCTCACTTTTTCATTGTTATCATGCATGTTGTGCAGACACAGACACAAATCACCCAAGTCACCCAAAAGGATGTTGAAATACTTACATTGTTCCAAAAGAAAATGGAATTCTGATGTGAACTTTGGGCTGTTTGAAGCGAGTTCTCGGAGCTTGTCTGGCAAGTGGAGAGTCTGCACCCTTATATAGCGCTCAAGAGATTTCCCTACCTCCTCACAATCCTGCTACTTAAATCTAAGCCCCTCCCAGAAATTTACGTGGGGTACCAGCATAGCCATCAGGAAGTCAAGGCTTAGGCTGTGATTTTGCACTGTTTGGCCGTTCCCTTTTCTGCCAGGTGGATCCGTGTATTTCTCTCCAGCATGAACTGCAGTCCCGGTACTGAAGGGTTTATAGCTTGAAGTGCAGAGGCCCGTCTAGTTGGCTTTCATCTGGCAAAATGCCCTGAACATAAAACTCTGCTTGGCATATTAACTCAGTACGATAATGATTTCAGGAGTGTTTATTTGTGGTTTTTGGTCATTTGAGAATTATAGCCGAAGGTTATAGTAAAATAATAGTTAATTTTTTTTATTATAAACCACATGCATAATATTTAAAGTATATCTGTGTTATTACCAGATTTAAAGTATGTTAAATTAACCCAATTGTTCTTCACTCTACATCAGTCGAAATCCTCACATGTCAGTGATGGATCCCTTTAGTGGTTTTTTATGAGATTCAAGCTCCTTCGCGGGGTTTTTTGCGGAACATCAATCCTTGCAGAATTGCTCAAGGGTCTTTCTTTTTTTATCCTCATTTCAGTTTCGTTATTTGTTGGTCTGGCAAGCACTAGAGTAGTTGGAATCAGGGCAGGGGGGAAAATTACCTTTCAATAAAAAAACTTTGAATCCGTGTTTATTCCATGGGTTCCACTAAATAAAGAAAAACTACTACTTTAGCACCTACTTTCTCATCTGTTGCTGCTGTGCTGTTTACTTGACGCAAAGTTCAGTTTACCTGATTGATTTGTTCCAATGATTGATTTATACTGTATTCTGTGAATACGTCACGTATAATGGCAGAATATATATACGAATATGTCGGGCCATCTAGATCCTTGCATAATAATTCCGGCAATAACTTTGATGGCTTTCATGCCCAATTAAAAAAATGTCCTCCCTCCCCCGCAGCTCGTTTTATATCATGATGCTTTGCGGGTTGGATTTCTGCCGTGGTTGTTGGATGCTTGGTCTGAGTCCTATCATAAATTCCTTAACTGAGCGCTTGTCAAACGCTGTTATTTGGCAAGAAAGCTCCCGAATGATAATTTGAAAAAAGTTATACACAAGCTGAGGCAAGAACTTACTTTGATTACATTTGCGTGTTCATTTGGGGTTGTGCTCATAATGGACATCACTGAGCTGGAACGGGAGCCATTCTCAGATGAGATCGCTGTTGAAAGACATATTGAGCAATTCCTACTGATTGGTTTTATTTGGGATCTGTTCTGAGAAAATTGAAAACAGGACATATTTAGACTATCTAATCTAGGAGCTTATCACGGTTTGGACATTAATGGCTGTGTGTTGAGTTATTTTGAGGGGACAGCAAATTTACACTGTTATACAAGCTGTGCACTCACTACTTCACATAGTAGCAAAGTGTCATTTCTTCAGTGTTGTCACATGAGAAGATAAACTCAAATATCTACAAAAATGTGAGGGGTGTACTCACTTTTGTGAGATACTGTATATGTAGACACAATGAAAGGCTAAGTAAGTATGGTGATGTCTTGAAAGGGCTTTCCTCTTAATTAAAATGATCAACATAAAAAAGTTGGCTCGTATATAAATTCAATTCCCAATGATCCAAGAGGCAAACCTAGAGATCTGTGGCGACTAGCATGTGTTTCAGAAAACATGTTCCTGGAACGTGTGTCGCATTTTATCTTGCTTTGACAGTTACGAACCTCTGAAATTTAATAGCCCCCATCGTCTTGTTTTCCCCCTCTCACTTTCATGGCTTCTGAACCCGTATGATAATTCAGGAAACAGGTCTCAACAAGACCATTTCTTTGAACCCAGTTCAAAATGTTCTTAAGGTTTTGAACAAAATTGTTCAAGGTTAGTCCAAAAGTAAACCATTTAAATGTGATCTTTTTTAAAAATAATTGTAAGTAACATGACTAATTATTTTGGTCCATCCGTTATGTACGTGCCATTTGGTGTCCCTCGAACAAGACAGCTCTGTAAATCAGAAGATACAATAAATAAACAATAAACCATAATATAATTTAGTTCCATGATGTCTTTTAAAATAAAAAAAAATAAAAATAAAATGTTTTAAAATGATCATCAGTATGATTTTTCTACTTTTAATAGCTATTGAGGCCCAAAAAGTCCAACTATCATATAAAAACTTAAACTTACATAAAGCCTCAAGTGTTGCTTCATTACTCATGAATGGGTTTCATTCTGAAGTTGTGTAACATTTTTTTTTTTTTGTCATCAACCCTGTTACTTTTAATGAAAACACCCCTTCAGAGATAATGCACAGTTCCGAGAGTTGCATCATTTCCAGAAAGTTGCATCGTCTGCCTTTTATGAAGTTGAAAAGACAAGTAAGGCTCCTCTTCTTTTAATTGATTTTCTTTTAATTTTGTAATGTCTGACAGAGAGGGACCAGTTCATTGTGTCAGCCCTGTTACCACAGAAGCATACGTTAAAAAGTTGTTTGTTTGAAATTTTAAATGTACATATATAACACCATTTAAGCCTCTCATGAATGCAAACCATGTGGTGTCATGAACCTGTACCACATGACTAGTAATGGCTGCCAATAACATTTTCCGTCAACCCTGTTACCACTCTAGGGTTGACGGAATGTTGACGAAAGTATATGTGTTTGTGTATATGCGTATATGCTTTTATTCCCAATAGTATTTGCATAATTTTTTTGCAGGTTTTGCAGGTTTCATCCCTAAATATCATGGTTTTCTATTTACTCTACTGATAGGTAGGCTACAATGTGTTGAGGTTACTGACCTACTGATCTATATTAATACACTGTCAGCGCATTGGGTTTTGGAAATGTGCTTTATAAATCAAATTTATTATTATAAGTTACTACATGAAATAGGTTACTGTTAAAAATAAAGTGATTTATGTATTTGTATTTTATATGATTTTGTTGGGATGCCTGTTTCTGCAGCTGAGAAACCGCGCCTACACAGACAACGTGGAGATGCTGATCCAGAGAGAGGCAAAATGGAGAAAGGACAGCGACACCGGGAGAAAGCTGTCCGTTAGTGAACTAAATGACAGAGGAGACAGAGCCAAGCGGCGGAACTGGAGAGCGGCACAAGTGAAATTCAGAACAGCCAGAGTGACAAGTGCAGCAGCCATGGACCAGAGCATGACGTCACCAGGGTAGGCAGGCAGGAATGGCACAGCAGATGCAATATTAGGCTTTTGTTTATTTTGTACAGGCCAAACATGTTCAATAGATCATTTGATTCTGATGTAATTTCAATATCCTTCATCTTTTGAATAAAACAATTGGTTTACGTTTACATCTGCAGAATCATCATCATTTTTCATAATCTTCTGTGCTAATGCCACTCAATAAATCTGTCTCCAAAATATTCTGATTAGTTATGTTGAATTAAAGGTTTATGAATGTTCCATTATAACTCCATTACACCAGTAACTGTAACTGTAACTGTAACTGTAACAAGCAATACAACTAATACGGCAACTGTTGTCAACCCTGTTACTGAGGTGTCAGCCCTGTTACTTAATAATAATATTCTAACATAATCTAAAAAATGAAAAGACAAATGTAAAATCAACTCATTTTATATGTTAAGTAAAGAGAAAGGTAAGTGTAACAAGGGGGATTTTATCCTTCATAGTATATCAGATTTGTTCTAAATATGGTTTTAGAACCTTTTGAAACAGTAATTGATGTGTCGGTAACAGGGTTGACGAAACACCCATATGCACGTTGAGTATATGTGAAGTAAATAAGAAATAAGATAGCCTGAGATGGCACTGCATATTCTTCTGAGAGGTAAGGATCGACTTCACCCAAAAAGGGGCTTTTGATGCTTTTAAATACAGTACTTTTTAAAAGCTAGCCAAAGAATGAGAAAATCTGTATTTCATGAGACAGCATTTGAGAAAAAACTGTGACGACCTCAATTAACCACGCAAAAGAAAGAAGTAACTGAAAGAACAGGCAAACGCAAATATCAGCATTAAGGTCAGAATTTACACAAATCGCTAAAAACTATGACAAATCAGAGCTACATTTTATTCATGTTAATCAATGTTAATTATTGCTAAAGCTGCCGTACAAGGTTTAGCCATTGACAGCTGACATCCAGTTGTGTGTGAGTGGATCCGGCAGACAATAATTCATACATGCCAGAGACAGTGAAATGTTAGAAGCCAGCTGAGTCAGCATTTAATAATACAAAAAACCAAAGGCAATATTGTTACAGCTGCATGAAACTAAAACAACAAACACAACAATCAAAGACATCTGTATATGGAACTTGTTATTTAATTAAAGGCGGTGAGACACAAGGCAGTGTCATAACCTACTCTAAGAAAGATAAAGATTTGATTGGGAATCAATAACTAGCATTTCCTCCTTAAATGTGGGCCTATGTTCACACCAAGAAATTGTTGAGTGCTGGCATATTTTCAATTGTGAGACCGCAGTTTACATTAGAGTTAATTTAGTCTCAGTAGTATCAGAACAGATGATCATGGATATACTGAGTCCTGGTTCTGGAGGACTAAACACGCAAAAATCTTTATTGAATACATTGCACATTCATTGAAAAATACAACACTTTGGGTTGTATTTACCTTTGTAGGGACCACGCAGAGTCCAAATAAACTACATTTCCCTCTCTCCAGCATCAAGGATGACATCATCCACCACTGCCTCCTAGCCGGTACTTTCAAACTCCAGCGGCCAGTTACAGAGAACCACGGGTAAACCACATCTTCCCTTAAAACCAAAGAACGGAAATTCCTCAATCTGTTGTGCTACAGCCTTTCCGCTGTTGTACAACAATTCCTCATCTCTTCTACCATTTCCTCCAACAATTTGGCTCTAAGGACAGAATAACAATACTCTCTTTCGCAACAGTCCCTCCAGGACTCTGAACCAAAGCAGATTAAGGATCTGCCGAGGCTTGGTATCCTAGGCCTTCCAAAGGACCTAGCACAGAAGTTGGAGGCGGCCTACTCCGAAACTGGCTATTGATCCCAGGAAGCAAGGCCGCCGGTTCCTTTCATGGTCCTGACGAAGTTATTGACTGTGTTGGTATATTCCTTCGGCCTGTGCAACGCACCGCCCAAGACGCAAAGCGAACTCTTTTCCCCGAGGATGCCTTCGAAAGGTAGCAGGGCCAGCAACTCCTCTCATGGGGACCAGTTATATTGGTGCAGTGGAATTTAATCGGATCAGACACATGTATTTTATTATTCATTTATTAATTTCTGAATCTAATCAATCAATCAGTCTCGTATTTCAATTATGAGACTGAAATTGTGTTCAAAATAATTCAGCCTAATATCTGCAACACGGTTTGCAATACGGTTTCTCCTCAGGTCTAGTTTTCCTTCATACAGCACTCTTATTTAACTTTAGTCTGCAGAGGCTGAAGCAAACTTTTTTGATAATTTAAAGTGGTAAATGCCAAATTTTATAAACGCCTTTTTATCCACTGTTCCTAACCAAATGTGGCCACATGGTTACCAAATTCTGGTTCCACGAGCACATCAGAAACATTCTGTCTTTGCCCAGGTTCAGAGCAAATCAGAACTCCAACCACACCTTGGAGCAGACAGGATTGGAACAGACAACAGTAACACAAAATCAAACAGCTGGACGGTCGGACACATACCAAGTACACAGGCCAAACTTACATAGCCTAAAATTATCAGACTTGGCTCCTAAATCTTGCATCTATACACAGGGCCGTCTAAAATTTGGCTTTACCTCTACATTTCCGGGCAATAATGACAAGTTTACTCAGCATGATGAATCTCTCTAGATATCAATGGAAACAAATCTGACAGGAATACATATTTTTATTAATCGTCTGATATGGAGGCACTGAGCAGTTGTACAAAGCCATAATTCATTTTAACTGATCAACCGTTGCAAACCAAGACTGTTTAATGTCTTGGTACACAACGACCCCAACTTAAAAAGACACTCATCACAATAGATGATTTGAGCAGGTGTGGTTAACGTGCTTTTTTAATTCAATCTTTCCAGAAATGTATTTGTTTTGGACCACCCAACTTTACTTTTAGTTCAAGTCTTTACAGGTATTGAAATAACATTGTAAAATAGAGCCCATTGATAGCAATTAAAATATTATACATATAAGTATATATATTTAAGTCTAATACAGCAAAGGATGTAAAACCGTTGGTATTCACAAAATCTTGTGTAATGAATATGATAGTGTGAAGTCAGTTATGAACCGGTGATGTAGAAAAACATTGATGGACAACTTTGAGGGCAGCAGGTACAGAAGAAAGTTCAGAACAAGAACACAGTGATTTTTCTCATAGGAGAGTTTCTCTTGTGCAAAACAAAACAAAACACTGGAACAACGCTCAGATTCGAACCTAAGTCCCTGTGCAGAGTTCTTTGGTTTCTTGCACTTAACGTGCTCACTTCTCAATCTCAAAGTCAGTAGCGGTCAATTTAGGAAACCAGATAGGGATTTTGTTTGTTTGCTCAGGAAACCTGCAGGATCCCCCTCTTTCAATTTTACAAGAGATTTGTGTTCTGTCCTCAAGTTCAGTTCATTTGTTGCGCAATTCATCCAACCTCAATGCTCAACGATTGGGCAACCGGTGGTGTAGCGGTTAAGGTGACAGGCTTGTGACCAAAAGATCGCTCATTCAAGTACCACGCCTGCCTCTGTACCCTTGTGCTTCAGTAAATATATCCAGCTGTATAAGTGGGTGAATGCAGAAATTGTAAAAACTATTTAAGAGTTGGCACTTAAAAAGAGTATTTAATAAGTTGATTTAGATAAAAGCATCTGCTAATACACTGAAATGTAACGTGTTAGAGGGTTTTTTCTAATCACACTGTTTGATGACAACCAGATTTGCCTCATTAGAGATAAGGACATAAAGTGCTGAGATCGCACTCCTGAAAAGAGCAGTGTCTCGTTCCATGGTGCAAGAAAGCAGTTAAGCCGTTTTGGTGAACTTGTTAGTTGACAGAGGCACGCAGCCAGGAGCCCCATCCTTAGCTTTGGGTACACGCCGGAACCTGCCCTGATGGACAGGCCAGTCGGATAGCTGAAAGTTTAAAAGCAAAGCAGTGTATGTTAAAGTTTTTCCCTTAAAAGGGGTTTTTCCCTCCCTTTCATTTTTGTTGCTGTAACGCCAAATGAAAGATGGAAACAAGCCAACCATGTCCCTTCATCTGGCCACTCTGGAGCTGAGCATGCCCCAGCGGGCTAAACTGACGTTCAAGTTTTTCTTCATCTGTGATGAAGCTGCCGACTCTGAACTCTTCTTAGCCACAGAAGATCATCCTTTGAGAAATGTAAACAGGAATCCCAGAAAGGCTGGGATACTGAAACAAATATAATGATTTTGGGCAGCAGAGAGAGCTTGAGATGTGTGATAAACGTTACGGTTACTGGCTCACATGTTCTCTAGGGTCTACCACATCTCAAATACGTATCAAGTATGATGGTCTGCAGACGAGAATGAGTGTCACGCCCATGACACCACTCTTCTTGGGGAAAACCTGAGGATGGATTTGCATACTATGCTAACTGAAAGACTGTGCAACGTAGCCCCATAAGTGGGACAGGGTAGTGGTACATCTTATAACGTAGCCCCATAAGTGGGACAGAGTAGTGGTACATCTTATAACCTAGCCCCATAAGTGGGACAGGGTAGTGGTACATCTTATAAC
>JAOYSI010004609.1:0-14167 GCA_025775065.1 Hiodon alosoides
CTAACCCTAACCCACCCGGGACTAACCCTAACCCTAACACTAACCCTAACCCACCCGGGACTAACCCTAACCCTAACCCTAACCCACCCGGGACTAACCCTAACACTAACCCTAACCCACCCGGGACTAACCCTAACCCTAACACTAACCCACCCGGGACTAACCCTAACACTAACACTAACACTAACCCACCCGGGACTAACACTAACCCTAACACTAACACTAACCCTAACCCACCCGGGACTAACACTAACCCTAACACTAACACTAACCCTAACACTAACACTAACCCTAACACTAACACTAACCCACCCGGGACTAACCCTAACCCTAACCCTAACCCACCCTAACCCTAACCCACCCGGAGCATGCAGACAGAGGGAACGTGCCCGCCCCCCCTCACCTTTCTCCTTATGCTGAAGGCAGTGAAGTCCCCAAAGAGTGACGACCCCGGCAGATTCCCGAGTTCTGAAGGGGAGAACCAAGAGAGGAGGCCGGGTTTTGTCTCTCCTCACACTTAACCGCAGAGAATCAGTTTCTTGTGGAAGTATTAAACCTGCTCAGAAATTACGCAATCGTTTAATATTAACAAATCTGAAAGCTTTACAATTATTACTTTCATGGGTGAAAAGTTCCGTGAAAAAATATACAAGGAAATATTTGGATTGTAAGTATATCTTGTAAATGTATCTGCCTTATTTAACCCAATTGGTCGAATGGCGTCTATCCTGTGTCCATAAGATCTCTCTTTAAGGTTTAAAACAATCAGATCACAGAGAAAAATCTCCAGCTTGTATCTTCACGCAGATGATGCTTACGTGCACTAATGCTAAACCCTCCTGTTCAGTAAAACGCTGACTCACCAGTGTTTGTGTGTGTATATCTGTGGTGTACACAATGTACTTTTTTATTAATTACAAAAACAGAAAGCAATTACATTCAATTTCCTCCATCAATCACCGCATTTCCCGGAATTGTGGTTCTTACCGTGCGTGCCGTGGTTCTTACCGTGCCCGCCGTGGTTCTTACCGTGCCCGGCGTGGTTCTTACCGTGCCCGCCGTGGTTCTTACCGTGCCCGCCGTGGTTCTTACCGTGCGTGGTGTAGTTCTTGGCACTGTCATTTAAAAGGCTGGGGGAACTGCTGCTACTGGTCATCCTCTACAGAGTCAACAAATCGGCACAGTTAACACGGCACACATGACCGCCAACGGCCGCCTTCCTTCTATTTCTACAAATAAATGACTTTCTTGTCTTCTTTCCTCGTCTTTAATTTAAAAAAGGATATACTACAGGGGGAATAATTTAATTCACTGTATAATTTCTCAAGTTTACTGTAAGAACCTCACACAACCGAGGACCTCTGGAAAGGTTAGGTCGACTACCTGTGGTCCCCGGTCTGGGTTAGGTCGACTACCTGTGGTCCCCGGTCTGGGTTGTGGTGGATGTCTGGTGGAGGTAGTTACCTGCATCATGGAGAACTTGGGCTCGGCCGGGCTCCCAAACCCGTTGACCCCGATGAAGCTGCTACTGAAGTAGGAGTCAGCCAGGCCTCCAGCTTCCATCCCTGGTACTGAAAAATAAAATAGGGTCCTTACCTCGGAGCCAGAAAACTCCCACAATGAAATGTACAGCAACCTTAGAGTCACTTTAAAACAAAACAGGAGTAACATGACAGCCCTGTTCGCGTTCAGTCTCCATCCGAGGGACTGACATTGAGACGGTCCAGTCATATAAAAATACCTAGAGGTGTACCTGTGTACCTGTGTACCTCTAACCTGGACAACAGATTGGAACGGACGGGAGGGTCATCTTCTATGCTGGAGTGTACTGGGGCAGCAGTGTGAAGGTGGAGTGTGTACTGGGGCAGCAGTGTGAAGGTGGAGTGTGTGAAGGTGGAGTGTGTGAAGGTGGAGTGTGTTCTGGGGCAGCAGTGTGAAGGTGGAGTGTGTGAAGGTGGAGTGTGTGAAGGTGGAGTGTGTACTGGGGCAGCAGTGTGAAGGTGGAGTGTGAAGGTGGAGTGTGTGCTGGGGCAGCAGTGTGAAGGTGGAGTGTGAAGGTGGAGTGTGTACTGGGGTAGCAGTGTGAAGGTGGAGTGTGAAGGTGGAGTGTGTGAAGGTGGAGTGTGTACTGGGGCCGCAGTGTGAAGGTGGAGTGTGTACTGGGGCCGCAGTGTGAAGGTGGAGTGTGAAGGTGGAGTGTGTGAAGGTGGAGTGTGCTGGGGCAGCAGTGTGAAGGTGGAGTGTGTGAAGGTGGAGTGTGTGCTGGGGCCGCAGTGTGAAGGTGGAGTGTGTGAAGGCGGAGTGTGTACTGGGGCAGCAGTGTGAAGGTGGAGTGTGTGAAGGTGGAGTGTGTGCTGGGGCCGCAGTGTGAAGGTGGAGTGTGAAGGTGGAGTGTACTGGGGCCGCAGTGTGAAGGTGGAGTGTGCAGACAGGATGGACAAACTTCAGTAACAAACTAATCATGCCAGAGGGCAAGAAGGATCGCTACCGGAGGTCTTTCTTGCCAACCGTGATTAGACTTTACAATGCCTCCACCAACAGGTGGGACGTCGTGGCCCGGAGTCTCTGACAACTTTGCACTACCTCTGTGAATTTTGTCACATTCAGAGACACACACACACACACACACACACACACACACACAGAGTATACTGTATATTTATATGTATACTGTATATTTACTCTGCTGCTGTAATGGTGCAATTTCCCCCCGGGGATCAATATAGTTCTACTATACCATACTATTCAAGGGTTTTTCCTCACAATGTCGGACCACCCTGTATTCACAGTAGCAGGAGTGGGCAGGAGTAATGACAGGAGATGAATTTGAACCCGCAGCTCATGGTCTCAGGCTGCACTTGGGCAAGCACCTTTACCTACAGTTCCCTTCAGGAAGCCCTTGGAGGGAGTTTTACCTGCAAACCGGTAAAGAAAGCATGCCTATAACTCCTGTCTACCCTCAGCGATTTCTCCCCCACCGTGGGAGAGATTCTAATCTGAAGAAGGGTATCATCTCCAGTGCAGTCCTGGCAGCAAGAAAGAACCTCACTGTTTTTTTTAAATATTTGCTGTATTCTGTATATGTCTACTTTTATGTCATTTTCCAGGAGTTCTCTCGACTGCCTCTGGGGTCAGGGAATCATTTGTGAATGGTGACACTAGCATAACTTAGCCAGCAATAACTTTTACAAACTCGAAACCCAAACTCAAAGTCTCACTTTTACCGAACCTGTAGTTCGACAAATCGCTGTCGATGGAGGTCATAAACTGGTCATAAACTGGTCATCAGGGGACGTAAATGTCATCGCAGGTCTTAGCCTCTTCATTCAGGCGACCGCTGACCAATCACAGAACGATTAGACATATGTAAACAACCCTGCCAGGCAGCGCGGACATCTCCGGGTTGTTATCTAAACGATTTAGACCCGCAGTTTCACATTTCCTAATTATATTACCCTTGTCACTTGCACCTTGCAGTAAATGCGGCGAACGACCCATAGCCATAACTGATTTGTTTTTGTTTTACTTCATCTATTGGCTAGCCAAATACTTGGTAACGCAAAATAAATTATATGAATGCGTTTATTTTATTACTTATTGATCGATGCCACAATACCCTATTGTGAGTAATAAGTAGGTACTTTTCCTGACTGCCTCCAAAAAACAAAATAATGTGCACTATTTAGGAAAGCAAAATTTGGGAATTTTAATCTGTAGTTTTCTGTCGCTCCTTGATCCCTTCGAACCGCGTAATAAAAACAAATAGTACTTCCGACTCCTCCGTTGGCGGGTGAAGAGGCCCACTTAAAGCTGCGGTCTCGATTATTTAAAAGCCGCTGTTCGTAACTACAGGTGTAGGACTGTTAACGCAAGGGTGCATTAGGCCTCTGCTTCGGTAGAAGAATAACAAAGAGACTGACTCACTGGTAAGCATCTGTCCTTCGAGAGATTCGTTCTTTTTGGAAACACTTGCTCCTACTCCACTACCACCAGAGCAAGCCGCCGTCGGTCCACCGAGGGGGTACGCCGTCGCGGCTCCACCAGCCGTAGAGAGGGTGGCAGGACTGCCTCCGCTACCATGCAGAGACAGACCTGCAATGGACGGATCCTCGTGCAGGAACTGGCAGTCCTCTCCATAAAAGCAGGTCTTGTCTTTGGCGTAGTACCGGCAGAACTTCACCTTGAGGCTGGGAATTCCGATCCCCCCAAGCGGACCAGCTGAAACTGGAATCCCACTATTCATGGCACCGCCGCCGCCGCCGCCGCTGCTGCTGCCCCCGCTGCCGGAAGATACTTAAACATAGAAAGAAGCCTGGCATCAGCCAACTGGATGCCAAGACGCTTCTTCAAATTTTATTATACTACGATTTGCAGTGGCTAACTAACTGTACACGGACTGACACTCGGCGACACCGCATTAACCAAACGCTCAATTTTGTATAAACCCAGATGGGAAAGTTAGGTTAGATCACGCTGTTGTTGTTTTTTCCGTCTCTTCCTCTGGAACTACTTCGCTATGCATGACTACAGCTTTGCATTATGGGTACACAGGCAATCATACCAAAATATTGTAGACTAGGGAGAGAAACCTATCGATTAATTTTCAGATCATCATAATGAATTGAAATGCACTGCGACAAGTAATCATTCTGGATAAATATCAGCGGCGGCGGTACAGATTTTTGTTACATAGCTTCGTGTTTTTGTCGTAGACCACGGAGGGTCTGATTGGACCCCTCTCTGATGCGCTGGCGGATGTCATAAAAACCTTTGGCGGAATTAAGATCGAGTTTGTTGAAATAGAAGTGTTGTTATCAAAACAGAAAAAAGCATGGATAGTGGCAAACGCTTAAACGAAATGCATATGTTGGTTCTAAATATGCATCAGGTCTAACCAAAAGGAAGAGGTACATGTTATGTTCTACCATCTGCAATTCAGCATGAGCGCCGAGCGCTTCGCAAACGTCACGTAATTCAGTATGAGCGCCGTGCGATTCGCAAACGTCACGTAATTCGGTATGAGCGCCGTGCGATTCGCAAACGTCACGTAATTCAGTATGAGCGCCGTGCGATTCGCAAACGTCACGTAATTCGGTATGAGCGCCGAGCGATTCGCTATCGTCACGTAACGAGACGAACACAGTCAACCACAACCTAGTTAAGTCGCTGTTTCTCACAACAACCCCACTATCACGTATCACGTCCAGTTGTTGAAAGGACTTATAATGCAAAGTACTGGAAAAGATTGCGCCCTTCTTGGTAAGGGGGAATCGCGTTATATTATAATTTTAAAGGTTCTAGAAGTAAGGTCGCCATTAATTGCTTATCTTTAAAATGTTTTTTTTTGTTTTTGTTTTTTTAATGTGGGTGCGTTTATAAATAATACAAATAACCCCCACAAGGAACTCAACCGTCTGTTATTTAAATATTAAGATACGTTATGTTATTCTGAAACTTCCTAACTTAATCTTCCCGACATTCGATATGATGTCCAAGCTGCGTGAGCGAGAGAGAGAGTCGGGTCCACATTGTGTATTCTAACACAATGTTAGGGTCGAACACTGTTTTGTGTTAGACTACAGTGTCCGGAAAATACTACTGTTGCAACTAATGAAGAGATGGTATTTACTATTGCGGTTCCAGGGGTTTTACTGCTGCTGAGTGCCGAGGCATTGTGCTTTGTAGGGGCGCAACCAGCTGATTTAGAGGAGATCGCCAAAGGACCTCACTGTTCCTACAAGAGAAATGTAAGTGTTTGCTTTAAAAAAAAAAAAAGAAAAAAGTACTATTTATACATGACAATCTTTGCCTAGTGCCCTTTAAAATGCACCCTTGCCCCGCGACTCTCTTTTCCAGTTTCGGAAAGTTCATACACCGCAGAAGAAATGTGCATATTCCCCAAATTAAATACACCAGCACTCGTGTAATGTCATAATTTTTTTAAAACTGTCTTGGTGTATGGTGACAGTTTCCCTTGGTGTATTGTGACGTTTACCGTTTTTATCTTCTTAATGCTGCTTTATAAATTCGGAAGTAACCGATAGATTTTACCTAGAAGTCGAATATATTTAGCAAATGTCAGTGTTCATACAACATAGAAGAAATGTGCATATTCTCTAAATTAAATAAAACCAGCAAACATATAATGTAATTATTTTTTTAAACAGACGGTGACATGGTGACAAGGTCCCTTGGTGTATTGTGACTCCTACGCGTTCTTAACGCTGCTTTATAAATTCGGAAGTAACGAATATATTTTACCGAGAAGTCGTACCATCAACTGGCCCGATCCAAATCAGTACTACGTGAACTAATTAACTAATTAAATTGTATTTAATACTGTTGTTTTTGTTTTCTTCTACATGATGAGGGTTTAAACAGCGAATAAGAAAAGCTTAAATTACGCAAGAAGAGTTTAGAAAACTTTGGCAATTAGCGGGGTTTTACAGTCGTTTCCAATTGATAAAAACGTGATTTGGAAATTAATACTACATTTTAAAAACTCTCAATGCAAAAATAAATCACCTACTTCAGACATTCACATCCGAGAATTGATCGAGAATTTAAAAACGTAACCGTACGAAAGATATGTGTTACTTCAAACATTTCAAATAAAAATGGGTAAAATACATTTATTTTATAAATAAATATAAGGTGAAATAATGCAACAAAATCTTTGCTCATCTTAACAAGCAGTGAACTTGGGAATAATCTACTAATTAACTTTGTTCGCTGTTTTTAACTTAGAAAACACATGGATTTTGCAGGAGCATCCAATGGTGGTTAAATAATTTTATAATTTTTAATAAAAATTCATGATATGCTAATCATACCTTTCTATTTACAAAGAAGTACAAGTTTCAGAAAACAGAGACAGAATGAAATCTTTAAAAATGTTACTTTATATGACTTATCTGTGAGTTTCCAGTAAAATATCATCAAATGTCTTCTTTTGCAGAACACTATTGGGGGCAAAATCTCTCCTGGGAGTGCTTTTGCGTGTTGTAATGGCTAAGTGTCTTTCACCAGCTGTAGAAGAGTGGCTATTTCCAATGAAGCCCGTGCGTCCAAATTTTAGAGCCATTTCAAGCAGAAAGAACTCGATTATCAGTGCCTGTCAATTTTTCCACGGCAATATAAAAAAATTAAAAAAACGTAAATTCTGACTGCATCTGAAAGTCACCGCACTCCTACCAATCACTGTGGTGGCACTTGATGCATCTATAATATCCACAAGACTCAGCAGACGACACACGGTTTATAATGAGGTGGTGTTAGACTTGACACACCTGAGTCAGAATTCCAGACTTTATGGTTTATTTGTTTTGTTGTTTGTTTGTTTGTTTGTTGGTTTTGTGATATAAACCCCACTGTGTATAGTAAAAATCCATGCTGATTTTGTAGACTGTACGAGATGCCAGGCCTAAATTAACACCTTTGTGATAACGTTTGGACACAAACCCCACTGTGTATAGTAAAAATCCATGCTGATTTTGTAGACTGTACGAGATGCCAGGCCTAAATTAACACCTTTGTGATAACGTTTGGACACAAACCCCACTGTGTATAGTAAAAATCCATGCTGATTTTGTAGACTGTACGAGATGCCAGGCCTACATTAACACCTTGGTGATAACGTTTGGACACAAACCCCACTGGTCAATTTGCACAAAGACCTCACTAACAAATTGAGGAAACATTTAACCTCCACTCATCACCTGTTTATCAATTTAATTTTCATTTATATTTTAGATTTTTGTGTTACTAATTAGGATGAAATTAAGTATTTGAACCTACTTATTGACAGAAGTTTTTATCTTAGCTAGAGCATTACCAGTCAGATTGACGTTCTCTAAGGCTAGCAAGTTTCTAACGCTGAACGATGTTGTTTGTTCGTCGTGGGGCTCCATCGACGCCAAGCCCCACGTTGGGGTCTTCGTGTTAAGACTACACTTTTGTCCCCTTGTGTCTGGGGTTGGTGTCTCCGTGTGCAACAATGGAGACCCGGCCCGGCCCTGTTCCAGTAAATGCCCGATTCTGATACTGGTGGGACCTTTTGGCTAAACAGAGAAGTGGGAATTGGTCGGGGCTTTTCTTAGACACACATAGATCAGGAATGATTACAGCATGATATATCACAGAAGACATCCTCACACTGTATTAGTGTTAAATTATTAACACTGCAAGGCGTTGTTAATGCGAGTTTGCCTGCGGGTTGCTACTGAAGCAGTCGTGTCTTTGACTTGATACCTGAGCCACAGTGAAACTGCGCAGATTGACATTGATTGAGTATTAATTGATTGATAGATTGAGACAGAAGGTGCTGAAGGATCCGTAGAAGAGATTCCGTGTCGACTCCAGGAGTCCCAGTCTCCCAGTTATCCTCCCAGTGTGTTGGAAGTCTGGGCCCAAGAGACAGCCCGACTGACTGTCCAAAACATCACAGGAGATCCCAACTGCTCCTGGAGCTTCAGTAATGAGAGCAGAATTCAGACTCCCCAGGAGAGGTGTGTGTGTGTGTGTGTGTGTGTGTGTGTGTGTGTTTGAGCTATGTGTTTGTGAGTGCAAGTGAGGTGTGAGTGTGTTTTTGTGCATGTGAATGTCTGTTTGTGCGTGTGAGTGAGGTGTGTGTGTGTTTGTGCGTTTGTCTTTGTGTTTGTGCGTTTGTCTTTGTGTTTGTCCGTGTGAGTGTGTGTTTGTGAGTGTGTGTTTGTGTGTTGGTGCGTGTGAGTGAGGTTTGAGTGTGTGTTTGTGCATGTGAGTGTGTATTTGTGTTTGTGTGTTGGTGCGTGAGGTTTGAGAGTGTGCATGTTTTCATGAGCTATATACCACGTTTTACATGAGCCCATTCTAGGAAGAGTTGTAACAGCTGGTTCTGTGTTTTCTCTGTAGGGGGCGCTACACCATGTTAATTTCTCGGGCATCGGCAGGGGATCATGGAAACGTCGCTCTGGACTGTGTGTTGAGTGGCAGGCGCTTCTCAGTGACGTTTACTGTGTACCTGCTGGGTTAGTGACCAACCCCTATCACCTGCTCTCCCTCTACCGTGTAGCATGTAGCATGTAGCATGTAGCTTCTCAGTGACGTTTACTGTGTACCTGCTGGGGTAGTGACCAACCCCTATCACCTGCACTCCCTCTACCGTGTAGCATGTAGCTTCTCAGTGACGTTTACTGTGTACCTGCTGGGTTACTGACCAACCCCTATCACCTGCACTCCCTCTACTGTGTAGCATGTAGCTTCTCAGTGACGTTTACTATGTACCTGCTGGGTTACTGACCAACCCCTATCACCTGCACTCCCTCTACCGTGTAGCATGTAGCATGTAGCATGTAGCTTCAGTGAGGATAGTTACTTCTTTATTGTGTCCATCAGGAAGACCATCATCTCCAAAACTGGAAATGTCACATATAGGACCTGGATATGCCCCTAACATACTGTGCAGCTCTGCTGGTTACCCCAAGCCTACAATTACTTGGTTCAAGACTGTCCCAAAATCGAGGTAAGTTTCATGTCATGTCACATGGAAATCCAGTTAATGTGTATTACAGCCCCGCCTGTTGTCCATATTACAAGTGGAAGCATGGTGTAATTTAGTCCAAGGGCACAGGTGCCGTTTTAGTCTGATCCCGTATGTTTGGTAACTCCGCCAAGTCCGTGACACGTTCTCATAATAATGGGGGGAAAAAACGCCAACTTTTTCCTTTGCTGTTGACTCAAACGCAATTTTGTGGTAATTCGATAATTTGGTTGCTAATGATGAATACATATAATAAACACATACTAATATGGTCATTTTGTCACAAAACTCGAACCCCAAAATTGGAATCTCAACACATTCTTTTTGTCTTAATCAGTAGCACAAAATTGGGCTAATTAACACTAAATAAAATAGATTGATAATGCACGAGCTGCTGTACTCAAAAACAGGCAACATCGCCCCGTCTAGTTGTATTTGATAATTACATATGCCTTTTTCTGCTGTCTGTCCAAACGTCACGGATTCGACGTTTCGGGTGTGAGAACCTGTTGAACTCCGTAAAGCTTACATATCCTTCGGAAGTACAGCATTACTCTACTGCCATCTGCTGGCAGTATGCAATTGCAAGATATTGCTCGCCAGCACCAGGGTTTTACACGTGTTGCAGGCAGCTACAAGCTGCGAGTGGAGAGATATGAGAGGTGTCTCTGTGTCATCCACAGTTCACTGATCTGACCCTACGCTCCAACCAGACCGCTACTGTGTCATATACTGTTCTGACCCAGGTTTTTTTTAAAATAGGCAGTAATAACCGTCCCAGTTTTTTTAGGAATACTGTAGTTTGTGGCAATTGTGTTAAAATGTCACATGACAGTTTAACTGTGACATGCCTTTGTCCCTTTATTGACATGACTAGCTTTGATCGAAATACTCTTGACTCCTTCCCCAGAAACATTTATGAAGCAGATGATCTCCCCAGCAACGAGAGAAACATGACCACAAACAAGTTATCCAGTTTTAGGGTCGAGGAAGAGCTGCTCTGCTGTGCTGAAAACAAAGTTGGAGAGGAATGCTCAAGAGTTTATGAATTTGGTAAAAAAAAGCCTTCACAGAAACACCTGCCTTCATGGAAACAACAAGCCTTCACAGAAACACCTGCCTTCACAGAACCACAAGCCTTCAAAGAAACAACTGCTAAACTTTACACTTACACTGCCCAAGTAGCCTATATTCACACTTACACGGCCCAAGCAGCTTATATTCACACTTACACGGCCCAAGCAGCTTATATTCACACTTACAATGCCCAAGTAGCCTATATTCACACTTACACGGCCCAAGCAGCTTATATTCACACTTACACCGCCCAAGCAGCCTGTATTCACACTTACAATGCCCAAGTAGCCTATATTCACACTTACACCACCCAAGCAGCCTGTATTCACACTTACACTGCCCAAGAATCCTATCATAATCATACATTCCCAGAACTACTGCGTAGCATAGCTCACAGCGGTTTCTCGCATAGATAACTTACAGCGGTTTCTCAGCGCCACCCTGTCCTCTCCTTATGCTCTGATTGGGCTTTTCTTTTTCATCCCATTTTATTTTTAAACTACCAACTGCTAGTGCTGATGAGACACACACGCACCTTCTGCATTGTCTCACATCCACACTGCAGTTATAACCCTATTATTAACATAACACATGTACGGCATTCTGTTGTATTTTTATCTACTTGTGCAATTTTAAAATTCAGGTAAAAATTGGATTCAACCGAAAACGAAGGGGCTTAGTCAAATAGTTTTAACTTTTCAAAATTGAATCACGCTTTGTTATGTATGGGTACGCCCGTGTAACGGTCACTTGGGACTGAAGGAGAAGCGGTGTTCTTCGTTTCAGACCTGAGGATGAAGAGCAGTGAGTCTGAGGTGTTGGTGATGATTGGACAGTCCCTCCTGCTCAGCTGCAGACACACTAACGAGCAGCTGCAGTGGCTGAAAGACTTGAACATGCCACTGGTAACGTCGCTGTAACGTCGCTGTAACGTCGCTGTAACGTCGCTGTAACGTCGCTGTAACGTCATTCTGTCCTCTGTGTTGTCCACTCATCCAGCCATCCTCTGTGTTTCCTACAGGTGACCCCTTTCTCAGTGGAACATTACGACTATCATCGTCTTTACCTGTCCATACCCTCTGTGACTGGAGAACACAACAGCACGTACACCTGTCAGTCAAAACATGACAACAGAACCAAGACCATACGTGTCCAGGTCCTGGGTAAGGTCACTTAGACATTTTCCTGTCCTGTTTAAAGACCGTACACTTGTGTGGACTGTGACCGCAGGTTTCCTGTTCTTGTACTCTTGGGAAACGTGTGTGCGTGTGCGTGTGCGTGTGCGTGTGCGTGTGCGTGTGCGAGTGCGTGTGCGTGTGCGTGTGCGTTTGTGTGTGTGTGTCTGTGTGTCTGTGTGTCTGTGTGTCTGTGTCTGTGAGTGTGCGTGTGCGTGTGCGTGTGCGTGAGTGTCTGTGTCTGTGCGTGTGCGTGTGCGTGTGAGTGCGTGTGCGTGCGCGTGCGAGTGTGCGTGTGCGTGTGCGTGTGCGTGAGTGTCTGTGTCTGTGTGTCTGTGTGTGTGTGCGTGCGCGTGAGTGTGAGTGTGAGTGTGAGTGTGAGTGTGAGTGTGAGTGTGGCTAGCCCACTGAACACTAGATCAGTTCAGTCTCTGTGCTCAGTCTCTGATGAATCTGGTTCTCCGTTTCAGAGCGTGCGATACTGAAGATCCTGCAGCTGAACCAAACCAACCACATCTCTGCCTCTGAGACAGACAGCTTCTGCTTCCGGGCGCTGGTCTCTTCCTACCCCGAGGCCCGCTGCCACTGGGTCACCCCCAGCAAGATGGTGCGTTGCACAGAGCTCAGCACCTACTGGGGAAACAGGTATGTAACGGAACCTGTCTGTAACGGAACCTGTCTGTAACGGAACCTGTCTGTAACGGAACAGGTCTGTAACGGAACAGGTCTGTAACGGAACCTGTCTGTAACGGAACAGGTCTGTAACGGAACCTGTCTATAACCTCCCTAAAGGCTCTTTATTCCCTCCACAGGATATTTAAGCTCTGTAATCCCGAGCCTGGAGAGCATCGCCTCCATGTGGAGAATGGCGAGCTTACCATCACCAGGAATATATCGCTTTGTGTGACAAGTGCGTTACAGTGTGAATGTGTCTGTGTGTGACTGCGTTAGAGTGTGAGTGTGTCGGTGTGTGACTGCGTTACAGTGTGAGTGTGTCTGTGTGTGACTGCGTTAGAGTGTGAGTGTGTCGGTGTGTGAGTGCGTTACAGTGTGAGTGTGTCGCTGCGTGAGTGCGTTACAGTGTGAGTGTGTCGGTGTGTGAGTGTTGTTGTGTGAGTGTGTTACAGTGTGAGTGTGTCTGTGTGTGACTGCGTTAGAGTGTGAGTGTGTGACTGCGTTACAGTGTGAGTGTGTCGGTGTGTGAGTGCGTTACAGTGTGAGTGTGTCGGTGTGTGAGTGTTGGTGTGTGAGTGTGTTACAGTGTGAGTGTGTCTGTGTGTGAGTGCGTTACAGTGTGAGTGTGTCGGTGTGTGAGTGCATTACAGTGTGAGTGTGTCGGTGTGTGAGTGCGTTACAGTGTGAGTGCGTTATAGTGTGTGTGTGTCTGTGTTTGAGTGCGTATTTATGTGTGTGAGTGCATTACAGTATGAATGTGTCTGTGTGTGCGTATTTATGTCTTGTGTGTGTACGCCTTACGGGCCATTTACAGGTAATGCCCAGTACTCATAATTTAATAAGAATACCTAAACTGACTGATTTACCGATGTGATTGACTCACCTGTCCTTTTCTGTCCTACAGACACGCCTAGAGTTAGTGTCTTTCGAAATGAAGACAGAATACACTGCTCAACAAATAGCAGCCTTCCAATGAATTTTACCTGGAGAACCTGCTCATTTTCTGCAAAGTATGTCCCTGCTGTACAGGTGTAACTGTTTAACCGACACATCAATATACAGGTGTCACCTTGTAACTCAGTTATAGACGTACAGGTGTCATTGTGTAGCTGAGACACAGATGTCCAGATGTACAGGTGTCACTGTGTATCTCAGGCACAGACACCTATCACTCCACCGGTTTAGTTCATCTGCCTCAGACGCACAATTGAGGTTGATCTGGTTCAGTAATACTGCTAACACAGTATTTGTCTGGGCATTTCCTTCAGCTGTCTAATCCCAGCACTCTGGGAAGAAGTGGAAGCCCATTCTCTGGAGTTCTCGGATCTGCAGGAATTCTGTCAGAAGGCCATTTCTGGCTCTCTGGGCTTAGAAGAACTGGGTCATGACATCAGCATCAAGTGCTGCGTCAAAAATTCTGCTGGGTCCGTCTGTAGTCAGGAAGTGGCCCTGCCCAAATGTGAGTATGCTTGTCTCACAGACGGAGGGAAAATGTCTGTGTGCACCATTTATTAGGAAACTACTGGTTGGCATTTCTTGGTGACAGTGTTGCTATGTGTAGAAGTTGTGTTTTAGTGAGCTGATCATTTTATTTCTGTGTGCAGTTATGTCTCAGGTCTTAGTGTTTCTATGTTCTCAAGTATTGTTTCTATGTGCAGGTGTGTTTCAGGTGACAGTGTTTCTATGTGCAGGTGTGTTTCAGGTGACAGTGTTGCTGTGT
>JAOYSI010004610.1:1793-14166 GCA_025775065.1 Hiodon alosoides
TTTGGGAGTTATGTAAATGTAAATAGCTGCAACAAATGGCTAAACAAATTGCTCAAATTTATGCTGAGTGAGGAACATCTTCAAAGGCAGGCATTTCAACTGAGATGCCCTATAGGCACCTCAGCTGAGCTGATGTGGGTTTTTCTGAAATAAATTTGGATTTGCTCTCCATATGAATTACTCTGCCTCCCCCACATACAATATACTTAATTTGTTCTAATGTGATTAAATTGGCTTGAACTGGTACTAAAGGATAAGGAGGAACTGGCCAGTTGCTGTACTTTTAAGCGTGTATTGTTCCTACAGTTTTCTGAGTCAGACCATCCATTTACTAAACGATGATGAGAGCCTCTACTGCATCTCCGCTTGGAATGATCAGGTCAGTGGAACACTTGGCTAATCCCATAACTAGAGGGAACCTATAACTACGGGGAACTTTTTTGATGCTAAAGGTGGAATAACCAATTATTGTGTCTAAGGAGGAGATATCTTGAGTGGGGCGTTGGGTGTTTGACCTAATATTTGTTTGAAGGTGTAACATTGCAGAGAAAAAAAAAAAAAAACTTGCTACAGTTACAAGCCAGTCTTATCTTGCGTCTTTACGTCCTGCTATGCAATTTCTGTGTAGAAACTGTAATAACTGGATGGGAAAATTCAGTGTGCAGTTTATTTCAGATTTCTTTGTTGGGCGGTGAAGTGGCGTTATTTGGGGTACACGGACATGGAAGGACTTTGGGTTTCTGCGCACAGGGCTACGAGCACACGGCGGAGGACCCGTCGCTGCTGTACCGAGTGGAGAGCATGCCAGGACTCGGCTGGGTTCTGAAGAAGAGCCTCTACAAGGACGAGCTGGAGCCCAAGTGGCCCACGCCGGAGAAGGTACTAACGGAAGGCCCGGTTCCGGCGATGACCACTTAGTGGCGGCTTTCCGCTTTTCAAGCTGCGTTGGGTTCGGAGAGTCAGCGCTGCGGCTGCGTTTGCTGCTGACGCTCCTTGGCCCCAGCCCGGGTGTTTTAAAATTGTTTTCCGACGCCGTCTTTGCCCGCAGCTCTGGGACTGGGATATGTGGATGCGTATGCCGGAGCAGAGGAGAGGAAGGGAGTGTATCATTCCAGACGTCTCTCGCTCGTACCACTTTGGAATCATTGGACTTAACATGAACGGATACTTCCATGTGAGTCTCGCCAGTGCTCGGTCACGGAGCGAAATGATGTACTATTGTTTCAAATTTCTGCTTTGTTCAAAGTTATATTATGAAAGTAAATGTTTTTGGATCAAGAAGTTCCAAGTGTGGGACTTTATGGACTGTCGTATCCACAGAATGCTATTCACGAGGATCAGTTTGAAATTTCGATGCCCAACAGATTTGCATTAGAAGCAGAATATGGAGAAAGGCAAGGGTTTCAGGGAGAAATGTAAATCAAATGGAAGTACAGTTACTATTTTACTATTGCTATTTTTAGGAAGTGTATTTCAAGAAGCACAAGTTCAACACTGTTCCAAATGTTCAGCTCAAGAATGTTGACGGGTATGTATTATCCATAACATTGTCGTAATTACGATTGATTACCACGTTATGCTCTGCTCTGATATGCAGATGGCCTTCTGCTGATACTGGAAGTTTTATTGCTTGCAAAATTTAAGATAAGTTTTCTAGGCCTAGCATTACTTCTGTCAACAATTCATCGCAGACCTGTTCTTATTTACCAGCTTGAAGAAAGAAGCTTATGAGCTGGAGATACAAAACCTTCTGAGGTCAGTGTTCATCAGATTCCTCTACATTCATCTCCTATGTTGGGGGATATTAATCCTTGGGTGTCTCTGTCCTCCATCTGTACTTCCACCCTTTGTTGCTGCAGTTCCTTATTCTGTGTGTTTAGGAATAAACTAGTTCAAATCGGAGTCAAAGCAGAAAACAATTAAGGTCTTTTTTGTCTCCCCCTTTTCATGTTTTATGAATTTTCACTTTTTAATTTTATATATATATATATATATATATATATAATTATAATTAGAGCCAGGCATGATTTTTCAATTGTAGAATGTTGCGAATTACCGCCTCGGTACTTAATCTGAAAAAATCAGAATATCCATTGACTTGAGTGAATAAAAAGGCAACTGTTACCCAGAGTAAGCCAGGTATCTAATTGGGTTATGTCTCTTTCTGTGTATAGCAAGGCAGAGCTACTGGACCACAGCAAAAACCCCTGTGAGGATTCTTTCATCCCCGACTCTGAGGGCAAGACCTACGTCATGTACATCAAGATGGAGCAGGAGGCTGACACTGCCACCTGGACTGAGCTCGCCAAGGTATGACCTGAAAGTAATCTGGGCCTAGTAGCTTCCAATGTAAAGCCATAACTTTTTCCACCTTGGGAAACTTCAAAGTCTCATTGAAGTTTCCCTAGATTGTTGAGTACCTGTATGTCCTTGAATATATAATTGGATAATTAGGCTTGTGGCTATATCAAACGCTTAATCTTGTCAGTATGTGATAATGAAGAGCCTGAAATACCCAAGGTGACACTACATATACGCGGGGTTCTTTTATAATTATTGATTTTTTTCTTCTTCGATAAAGACATACCAAAGCCTTGCTAAAACAGTAAGTAATACAAACATCTGAAATACAATGGAGCTGAAAGCCATAAACTGAGAAGGGAATTACTTCTCTTCTTTATTGGTATAGTAATACTTATAAGAGATGTAGTGCCTGTGATGGTAATGCTACTCGTATTCCAAAAAATCAGTGTGGCGATATTTCTATACAATATTTACAGGGTTTTTCTTCTTCTTGGTATGTCATGGGTAATTTAGTCTATATATTCCTCCAGTGCAGAATTCTTTTTGCAGCTTCTTGCTTATTCGCTGTCCTGAATGCTAGTGTATGCTGTATAGATGTGTACAGTGTTTTTTTTATTATTAAAATAACAATAAATACTTGCTGAATAGTGCAAGCAGTGGTTTTATATCAAACTAAAAGGGATTAATAGATGTACAATAACAAATGTGTAAATATAGTTATTAAAAAATACTTTAGCGTAAGCTTGCTGCATGTTATTTCAGGTAAAAACTAATTTAAAGGACAAGCAAACGTGAGGGCATTGTGTGAAGGCAAACGAGCCTAAAGAGGCTGGTGTCCCCTAGGACGGACGTGGGAAGAGCGGCCAATTCTCTTTGGATCCATTACAGGCGCTGTTAATTGACTTGAACGTGCAATTTATATTTTGTTTGCCCGGCGGCTGTGGTTCGCTCTGAAGTGTCTCCATGTGTGGGACCTGGATGTGCGCGGGAACCACAAAGGACTGTGGCGTCTCTTCAGGAAGAAGAACCAGGTCCTGGTTGTTGCAGTTCCCGTGTCGCCTTACTCGTAAGTAGTTTGATGTGGATCTAAATGGAAATGCTTTGGTTTATCTTTTTTACTTTGTGTAACGTTTCTGCTGCATTACAGATGGTGTACATGACTAATTATAGAAAGTGGAAAACTGCTGTTTTTATATTGAACAGCCAACAGGAATCTCCAAAGGGCTTATACAAGGCAACCATGTATTCCTTGTTTATACTTTGTTGTAATAATACAATAATTACATTTTTACAGCACATTTCACAAGAGTTTATGCTTATGCATAGTTTCATGCAAGTTTAGCTAAATTAATTGGATAATTCAGGTTTTCTCGGATTGCAAAATTAGCTTGTAGTACTGTTATCAAAGTAGACTTGATTTCAATTTGTCATTAGATTTGATGATATAAAACCCCTGTGGTTTATTGCATTTCAAAGTTTTTCTGCATTTCTAGTGATTGTACAACATTTAAAAAATCTAAATAGAACATTATGAGTGTGATTTTTGTAGTAAGACGCTTCTTTCCCCTTCTTTTGTATTCCACCAGTGTGAAGAAACCTGCTCAGCTGACCCCTATCCACTTGGAGCCTGAGCCCAAAGAGGGCGCACCCATAGAGCAGACGTAACATTGGTCTGTGTGGTTGTTTCTGACCTTGACCACTCACTTGAAATTTTACCACTAACCCAGGCCAACTGGGTCCAGTAAGACCTTTTGGGGGGGGGACTTTGGCAGAGGGCCGATAGGGAAAACCACAAAACTCGCCCGTCCTGATTATTTATTTATTTTTTTAATGTAATCTGGCGGTAGCTCTATAAACAATTATGATGCTAAAGAACAAATAGTTGGGGAAGAGTTTTCCCAGCTCTACCTGTGACAGACTTCAACTGGTATTGATCTCTCCAGGCTTTAAAGCTCCACCTGTGTGATCTGTGTCCAGTCACTGTGCACGGACAAGGGGCTGAAGTTTAGGGTTGACATTTGAACTGTAAGGGAGACTTACACAACCATGGAAACCACGGGGTCTTGTGACGTACCACATGCCTTTGAATGTAACGACTGAATCGAAGGGTAAGGGTGTGACTCCAAAGAGAGCCACTTAAAACTTTTGTGACGTGCTTTGTTTAGGACGCATGCGTAAGACGTGGCTTTTACTCAACTTGCACAACCAGGGCTGTACTGGTTTCTGACTACTGAGTTCGCTGTCCATTTTGTACATACATTTTAACTTATGTCTATTTATTTCACATGTATCAGCAGACAAGTCGTTTATTTAAGCCGTTTTATTTCTTCAAAGTAAAATAGCTAACGTTTACAAATTAAAATTCTGTAATGCGGATTTGTTTTGCAGGATAAATTTATTTTATTTCTAGTATGAGTCAACAGTCCTGCGGTTTTCAAGTTATTGAATGTGTAAGGTGATCAGGTTAGGTACAGTTGGTCAGTAGCAAACACTAACACTTGAATAATGCATAATCAGAGTGCTCATTCTTGCATCTATGGTTTTACCTGTGGAAATTGCATTTCTTTCCAAAAATGTTAATGATGGAAACTATGTATTCTACGTTGATGTAAAAATATGAATTGTATTTTTTTTTTTAACCTCAGCTCACAGTATTTTCTTCAATCACACTGAGAAAAGGGAGTATGAATTCCTGAAAATTAATTTGCACCCAATAACTATGTCTCACTTTCGCAATATAGATGGTACATGCTTATGCTGTGAAAGCTGAACTTTATAATTTTATATGCCATGTGGTGACTGTTAATTGGGCGGCCCCATTCCCCTCTTCATTGGGATTTAATGTAAATCTGGTAACTGCATATCGATTTCTGTGTATGAGATTTAACACGAATCTCACATTCGTGTTAACTATTGTTATAATGCCACACATTTTCATTTTTCCCCTCGAGCCTTAATAAAATTTTGGGGTTTTTTTAGATATTTAGTTTTTTTGTTATCGGTTTGAGATCATTGTCTGAGGAATTTGTTGTATACACATGCTTATATATTTGTTGATCTGTGCACGTCAGCATTTTTATCGTGCTACATGTGGGTATAGGGCTCACAGATATACATTTAATTTATAATAGATTCAGTGCTGAGCTGGGACAGGCCACAATGTTCCAGGGTGCATCGGAAATCTGCTATGCTACATTCTGCACACGTTCACCAAATTCTACCAGCTGAATGTTGTTGACGCACGTTTCCATGGATTTGGTACCTGGGTGCTGAGGGCACCATAGAACAATTTGCAGCATGGAAAGTCCATTGGTATCTCAGCCATTAGCTTATTCCTCTGTGCGTTGATGTGTGTATACAGGTTTTTCTTTCTTTTTTTACTTTAATGTAACGTGAAGTAGAGGTATTGTGTTCTCTCTTCTCCGTGAACGTTTTTTTAACTTCTGACTGCAGAGTATGGAGAGTATAATCCAAACCAATCTGGACTGGTAGTATCATGATGTAGTACAGTAAGGTTTCCATTCAGCTGCGAGTAGGGGTTATGTATTCCTGTTTAGCGAGGATTACAGATATGTTATTACATGATATTTCGAAGAATGAAAACAGGTACGTGATTATTATAGTACCACCTAAGAGTTTACAGAAATGTGTGAGATTAGAGCAGTAGAACTATCAAGAATATGGATACGTATATGAAGCCTGTGCCACAATCTATTTCCATAAAGGAAGTTTAATATGGGCTGTATTTAAACTATAACTATACGGCTTGCTTGTAGCGAGCATGTATGGAGAGAAGACACCGATTTAATACAACAATGTTACATTTTGGGGGGGAGTGTAAAGTGTGCCTGTCTTACTACGCCACAACATCGGCCTTCAGCTATCTCTTCTCAGTTCCACTGAATTCTAATTTCCATGTGCTTTTTGGTCTCCCTGATATTTTAATCTCAAACATCTTAATTAACAGTACATAAAGAATTAGAACCAATATTCAGTATAGCTTGGTCCAATTCAGATAAAAGCCCAAAAACTAATGAACTGACCTCTCTAAAATTATCACTTCATTTTAAGGTGCCCTTGGGCTACCAGTTATTTGCACTGTCTGGCCCTTGTTCCATTAAAGGCCTGCTGTGTGATTTTTTTCCCCCTCTAGTGCCGTCAAGATATAAACAGGGATTAACATAAAACGAAGCAAACCTTTGTGTAAATAGGTTTAGTCAAGTACGTTAGGCTAACAATGGAAGAAAAAAAAGAATATTGTTCCAACTCCAGGCATAGCACAGTATGTTCATTTTATCCAATGCTGTGGCCTGCGAGGGTATTATAAAGCAATTCCAGACTATTCTACGATAAATCTAAGCTATTCCTGATGTTGCATTAGGGAAACGTCAGATGGGGATAGGGAAATCTGCATTCCAAATAGGACCAGTGGACCAGGTTTCTATTGTAAAGAAACCTTTATCAGAGTTTTCTGTCCAGATGACAATATAGGTACATGGATGCAACCATAGATGTTATCTAAATGTAGTGTGGAAAATGCAATACAATAGAACATCTACTCAGTGTAATAATTTGTCTTGTGTCAAAGCAGTGTCTGGGAACCCGAGAGCCTGTATATAATTGCATTTTTCAAACGCAAGGCTTTCATTCGTATAACCTCTTTGTGCATCCCGGGTGTGTAAACCAAGGCATGGCTATCTTGTGGAAAAGTATATATATTTTGCCTGATCTCGAAACAGTAAATATTTGTATTAATTGTCACAGGATGTTATAGAACTACTACATTCTGGTTTTATATCTACACAGCAATCTCATGTCAGCTGTGCTGGGCTGGGTGCAGCATTCTATTGTCTAACCTAATAAGGTACATCTCCAGGTCATTGCCGTTCTGTGTCTTCAATGTGGGCGACGCCCGTGCCTTTGAAAAGGCTTTCTCCCTGGGTAATAAGTTAACAAATTAATCTTATATCTGTGTTTAATATTCCCCGGTCTTCAAAATGGGTCACACAGCCTCCGTCGTATGGGTTTATGTCATGCAGGTACTCAAATACTTCTTATTTGAAATATCGTTTCTACATAGATCTTGAGACCACGTGTTTCTTTTAGTCCTACACATTCACTCTCAGTTATCCAGGTATGGATTCTCTCTAGTTGGATTGTCACTCTGTGTATATACAGTACAGTGAATTGATTAATTTACCAAGATGACTTAATGACAGACCAAGCCTATTTTAGGGCGTATCTACGGGATGTAAAAATGGGATGCAATTAAATCTTCCCCTGAGAAGCAGGAAAAAGAGAGACACGCATCAGACGGGGCTTAATCCATCAATGTCAGTGACCGTCATTCCCCAGAATTCTGCACTGATGGACAAAGCTGACCGCGGCTGCCCTGCAGTGAGGATGCCGAGATTGAAAAAAAACCTTGCACTCTAAATGTTATTTCAGTTTGGGGGGGGGAATGATGACAAATAACAAAAGGTAATTTTGTTTTTTGTATCATCAGAACACCAGACTGACGGATCCACTGAACTGCAGGCCTTTTGTTTGCTTAGCAGGAAAATGGCTCGCTTTCAATCAGTTTTTTTGCGAAACAGCAATGAACTTCATCGGTTGTTACATGGATATCTGCAATTAAAGCACATTATTTATACCTTGCTGTCAGGAGCTAGTGCCGTCCCATTGGGATTGGACTGAATGGAACCCATTCGCTTTAAAACGGACGACGGACATAAAACTACCAACTGTTCTCTCTTATCCATCTTCTGATCACAATAGCTTGTCTCTGTATTTGCAATATATTTGTGTCAGACGCAATTGCTTTCTAGAACTCTTTAATTGGTAATGTCCTGTTATTTTTCACTCTGTACATAGCTCATTTGAAATGCTGTAATTATACATTTTACAAAACGGGGAAATGTGTATATGTAAATAGCCTACTTTGCATATAAAATGCTATAAGTCCAATATTCTAATGTAATAAACTGCTCAATATGAGAGCAGCCCCAAATAGCCAGAGGCAATCTGGGAGTCATTAAGAGTGTCAATGTACTGAATCAGGCATGTTCTCCAGTAGTTTAATGATAGGCAGAGTATGATGAGGATTTAGAGGGCGACAAAACAGGAAAGGGATAAAAGGGACCCAGGAGAGGTCATGGCTGGAAAGTTTACAAATGAAGAATAGGCCAAACTTTGGTGACGGGAATTTACCGGAGGACGGTGAAGAACTGGAGGACGAGATTAAACTTACTTTATTTGATTTCTGCAACCACGTAACTGCAGAAATGACTTTTGGGAATACTGTGTCGATGTGATCCGCAATTAATGGGGCTGAACATTTTAATCAGTCGGACAACATAATTCACACTGCCGGCCCATGGATGAAGTCCACAGGACTAGAACGGTAACAGACTAGAATTTCTCTCCTTCTGGGTTCCATGGCAACCCAGGAAGCCTAGGAGCAACAGCGCTGCACCAATGGCGATGCAGAGTAAGCTTGAAAAGCCATATTTTGGCCGAATGGAGAAGGGCCCAGTCCACATTCACCCAAATTCTTGCTGCATGCAGGGCAGCGCCACATAGATGTACTGCACAGAAGAGGGATTGGGAACAGCCTCAAGTTGTTTTAGGGTAGCTGCAAACTACGTGAATGGCAGAGAATTGTTACTACACGGTTTATGTTTTTTATATCGTGTGACATAGAACTACATATGAACTGATTGTTTTTCTCTCGGTATTTGCATAAGTTGAAATAAACTGTCTATTGTGGAGCTGTTGTTTTATAGAAATGATTCTTGAACTGCCTTTAGGAACTTGTAATTTTATGAATGTTTTAATTTAGATAGATTATGTAATATATCTGTCTTCTGTATCAACTGTTAGGTTGAATGTTGTATAATTCCTCAATGAGCACATTTGTCTTTGTACCTTCATGTGACCCTTTACAGATATTGTTACGCAGTTTCTAAATTACACTTTTTTGAACTCATGTACTGTAGCACTTTTATATGTCACTCTGGATAAGAGTGTCTGCCAAATTAATAAAATGATAATGTAAACGTGTAAGTGCTAATTTTTTCTTCACAGCTGAGTGTTAGTCATTAGAAAATGGTATGCCTTTCCAAATATTAATTCATTATATTTGGTTATGTTATATCTGTGAATTTCAGAACAAAACCTCCGGTGGCTATATTCTCTCAAAGCCACAAAGGGTAACACGGGTAATCTTTTTTTAGTCAAGCATTATCCTTGTTTAATGTAAAAATCCGGCTAGATGAAATTACAGGTGCGTTATCACTATATCCAACTGGCCACTAGAGGCCACCAAAACAATTATTTGAATACATCCGTTTATAGGTGAAATATATATAATTAATATTTGGATAGATTGGATGATTTGAATAGATTTTGGGACACTTGGACTGAATAAAAAAAAAACTACATAGAGATAATTTCGCATGTTTTCCACATGGTCTGTTAGTATTGTTGGCTTGAAACAGGCGTTTGAAGTGAAGATAATAAACAGTAATCCAAAAGAATGATAACTTTGAATTTTTAAAATTGTATTTTCTGTATTTGTTTTTGTTAACACAGCCATTTTGTATATAATGTTGTCTTATTCAGTACTTTTTGGTGCTTACAATTTTGGAGATTGCATAATAGTAGTAACAAAGTAGGCGAGAATATAATTTAATAATGTCGGTGAAAGACTTACTTGGTTCAAATGGAGATCCAACAAAGAACAGATATATGCTGCACGCTGAAAATGAAAAATTGAGCACGGTGAGTGTTGACGGCTTTTACCCGAGAATAACAATTTAAATAAGATTTCCAGACAATAGGAACTATATAACTCAAAAAGCATATGATTGTAACATTGAGAACAAAAGATTTAACCAAAATTAGCTTGACAACGGGTTGCTCACTAGGTGCACTGGGTACAATAGGTGCAGTTCCTATGTCAGAATGAATATTAACAACGTTAATACCAAAAATCACTAACACAAAACATTTTATTGTATTGTTTTTTATTTATGTTTGTTTGGATGATTCGGTTATGAGCAGTGGATAGAAAACTGATTTTTCTATGAGTGTAGCCCTTAAGTATTATGCCCGAATCGACTAATAGTGGATTCATTTCAATTTACAAGCATAACTAATTATTCTTCTTTGACACAATCGGGCGATTTCCTGCTAAATTACATTTTTTAATTTCTGTAAGAGAGAAACAGTTAGCTCGAACGCGATTTAGGATTCCACTCAAAAACTTTAAGCATTTGTAAATCGTTTAGAATCAATAAGCAATGCAAGGTGGGAATTATGAGTGGGTTTAGACTCATTTAAAACAAAACCGTTTAATTTGAACATTCACTTATCCAAATGTACGCCTCACAATATGTAATGGTTGCTAAAATGCTCACAAAGCTAAAGAGGCTGAACAAGATAATTATAACTTTATGCGGAGCACAACATGTGATCTATAAAAAGGAAAGGGAAAAATACTTAATGTTAGTAGTCGAAGATACAGAGCCTATTTCGAAACATTTCACTGTAAGATAGCGATACGATTAGATCGCAAAAAACATATCTAATTGATTCAATGATTAATAAAGTTCAATTGTGAACGTATAATGTAAAAATGGTATCAAACAGCAAGATGTTTATAAATGATGGGATACTCTGCTTTCTTGTTCTGTGGCAGCGAATCCCACCTGTTTTATAGTAGCTTGTAAATCGCAGATAGGTGATGTTTCAGAGTAATTCGTCGGGGGCAGGATAGCGCTCTACTCTACTTCACTCTGTCCCCAGGGCGTCAGAGGTGTGCGTGGTCAGAGGGAATTGCAGGCTGTGTGTATATGTGTGCGTGTCTTTTTACTTATCACCATGTGGTAATCTTACGCAATTTTCTTTGGAGAAAATTATGAAAATTAGAAATAGTATAACAATATATACAATATATAAAAGTATATGGTGTATCATCCAATATTCCAAACTCTTTATAAAATAATTTCAGCAGCACTCATTCTATTGTTGTTTTCTGTCATACTTTTTGGGTTATGAAACGGTTCCATGGACGCTAGAGGCCAGTGTTGTTCCATTTCACTCTTGAGGTGTTTAACCAACGGACATCTTTATTGTCTAGGACATGTGGCGCTCATAGCTGAGTTATCTTTTTCAGAATGCAAGGTAGAAAACAAAGGTATGTGATGGTCTTCACAGATGGTGATAAATCGGGACAGGGAAATGTTCAATTATCCGTCTATATATTTTCAAGGAGGAAACTGTCATATCTGCTCTTTTTAAAGGAGAGCTGTGTTTGTTTTCATTGTACATGAGGTCAACCCTTGGTTCCATGGCAACGTTTGAAAGACGTGGAATTCAGTTTTCTCGACTATAGATTAGGTCACAGTAGTCCTGACTCATTCCACTGGTATTAAAATTCCCTACACACCCTAGAGATCTACAGGCAATACAATCATGTTAAAAATGACATCCGGGCCATTTCCACCTTTGCTGGCATTAGATACATATCAGATTGAGCCTTTTCAGTAATATTACTTTAATGGCTCCATTGTGAGTTATGACAGTCACACCAATACCATCATTAACCCCAAAGTCCTTCATCTCACAGAGAAGAGCGCCTGTCATATCCTGTTCGATAGTAAACCAGTTAATAATCTTCCAACATGCTCCATCAGTTGAATGGAAAAAAAGACTGCTGATACATATCATCATCATACTTACTGGAAATTTTTTTCACGACGCCAGCGAAGCCCATAAAACACGACTGCCATAATGAGGTGGTTAGATTGAGTGTTAGCTCATACCTTTAGGGCAGGAGCTGGGGTTATACACCAACTCTGGAGGGCCGCCGCCTTAAATCTCTCAGGGAGTGAATATTTATATGCTGCGAGCTCCTGAACTCTCAAAACAAGTATTGGTATTTTAGATAAAAGGGTGTACCTGAGAGACAGCAGTGTTCTTGTAGAACCAGAGTCCTTAAGGATAAAACGTGGATGCATATAAAATGACTTTTTCATTTTTTTTATTTATTGTTTAAATTTAGGTT